>STHB01022866.1:0-11591 GCA_018908115.1 Anopheles rivulorum
CGGTGTAACAGCCCACTGGTAGGAGTGTCGTTATCGGTCGTTATCGGGCTGACGTGACCCGTGGCCTATCGTTTCGGGTACGTTATATTGTGCCCAGGCCGTGATGGTTCCAGCGCAATTGGCAGATTCTAACCATCTGCCGCAGGGCTTTTAGAACCAGTGCATATGGAATTAGAAAGCAAAGATTGGGAGGGTTTAGTTGTGGGAATGGGCTGAAACTATGAATCGTTCATGACTAGTAATAGAAGGTGTTTTTTTTTCTATGTAGCACAAAGTGAATGCGACCGAGTGAGACCGTACAGTAAATGTGGAAGCCCAAATCCAGATTGATCGTTTCCGGTTACGGTTGACAACAGGAAGCTAAGCTTGAGTGATTTGTGCTGATTTGTTCGTTACAGTCAAACGTAGAAACAAGCAAATCAAAAAAAAAATGCGCAGTGAAAATGCATTCGAAGGAGCCATAATCAACCACAACAGCGATCCAGCGGCCCTGGCGGTGGAAATCTGTAGCGTTCGTCGTTGCGTAATGTAAAAAAAAAAGAATAAAATCCACCAGTACAGTGAAGGCAACAGTACCGGGATAATTCAATCAGGCTTGGCCGGTGAGCTGTTAAAATTTGGAAATCGATACCCCAAAACCGGGTGGGTTTGGTGCGGGCGTGTTTGTTATCATTACCAGGCATTCGTTTACATTACGTTTCGCATTTCGCAGGCTCCCGTTGCCCGTTATCGCCCGGCTTTCTGATCGTAGGGCGAGAACTTTCTTCACCCAAAGCGAAAAAAACAAAAAAATAATAAACCATAAAAGCCCCGGAACCGTTACGGTACAGCCGTCTTCCGATACAGGCCAGGCCGCGTGATCGGCCGCAGTAATCGAACGATGGAATGGAAGGAAAAACGTTCCAATGCCTGCAGCTTGGAAGGTGGAAGATAAAATAAAAATAATCACACACCCCAAACCTGCAGGCAGTGCGCGGATGGCTGTGGATGAGGCCCTCCTGAGGGTGGTAGCAAGAGGGTGGTGGGTAGTAGCTGGAAGGGTGCTAGCGGGGCGGTTATGGCACGCTCGTTAACGCACCGGCAGCGCGGAAGGAATGCTCGAAAAGGCACGGCGGAATGTGCGCTTTCACCAGCAGGGCGGATGGAACCGATCCGCCACGCGGAATCCGGAGCCCACGGCCCTGTTTGGGCAACGGAATGGATGGTTTTGAATGGGAATGACTTTTCTTTTATGTAAAGTGCGATTCTTTTCGTGTTGTGCGGCAGATTCAAAAGAATCTTCACGTTGCGCTCTTCCTTCGATGTTTTTACTTTTATTTTTGAGAATGCTTTTAAACAGGAGACTCTCTAAGATCAAATAGAAGAATCACTTAAGATCGAAGATCAGCCACGGCAAAAGGCTGCCCAATAGCTACCGAACGGACAGTTCTATGAGCGATTGTAAAAGCACAATATTGGTGTAAAGCTTTAAATTTAGAGCACGCGAGTATTGTTGTTTTGAGATGGATTTATTTAATTTCAGGTTTATCGCGTGGGGGAGTGAGTTCTGCAACAATCGTTTAGGCGCGAGCCTTACACCACAGATAAACGATAACGCTGTAAACGCTTTGCTCGAGTGAGTTTCTGTGGGTGAGAAGAAAGTGCACCGGTGAATGGAGAATTAGTGTAGGCCTGATTACTAAACCCTCGCTGTGAAACCGAAAGAGAGTAAGTGTCATCACCGTTGACACACCGTTGACAGATACGCGTGTGTAGTGTTGGTACGGTTGTATTGCTTAAATCAGCAATGTCAAGTGGCTAGTGATGACCGGCTAGTAAGGCATTCTTGTGACGACACAGAGAGAGAGAGAGAGAGAGAGAGAGAGAAAGAGAGAGCTTTCTCGTTGTGTGAAGTGTGTGTACCGAAGTGGCACCACCTTTGTGTACGTGTGGTGTATGTGTATAACGCTAGTAAGTGAGTGTGTGTTGGGCGGTGTGCGTACGTGCGTGTGTGTGGCTGTGTGAAAATTTCAAGCGCCAGTATCAACCGTAAAGGTGGAAACAGGTGAAGTGAATGTGTAAAGAAAAACACAACCCACAGCGCACAGGCGTGCCGACACGGCAGTGATGCAGATACAGCTGCAGGACATCGCGACATCGACTACCTTAAAGTGCACAAATACGCTCGCAACAGGAGCTTTTCTTCCGCATCAGCTGGAAAACTAGGTCAGCTATTTTTATCAACATTCTTTGTTAAAACGTTTGGTAGCGACGGTGGGTACATAGCTATACACATATATATATTTTTTTTTTTCGGGGGAGATCTTCTCTAATATACTAGCAAGCATGAACCGTTGTACCTTCACCACCATCATCAGCAAGTGGGCGCAGCATGTTAGCGATTAAAAACCGGTTGTGACATCTTCCAAGTATTAATGCCCCGCAGGGGATTGTTTCGGTGCACCGGTGCTGGTCTGCTTGGGAAAGCGATTTTCGACCCAGCTTTAGGTAGTGCCTTGCCAGATTCCGATGCAAGAGTCTTCTAATAGTTGGCTGCCCCAAACCTGTACCCAAGATTTTGGGCCCGCTGGAGTTTTGGGTCGGGACACGTAATCCACTGTGGGCCATTTTTGTTCCTGGCCGTGCAAATGAAGGGCTAGCGGGCAGCTGACTCAGCACTCAGCACCCCGGTGCACAGAACGGGCGCTGAACTTTGGATTGTATGACCTTCCGGTCTTTGTTATGCTAACGTCCCCTGTGAGATGACACAGCCAAGCACGGGCAGCTGTTGCTGTGCGAACGGTTGCTCGGAAGCAGCCCAGCGACAGGACACTGTATACCATTTCACTGCTCATTAAGCGAACCCGTCTGCAACCGCCTGTTCGTAGGAAGTGTCCCGGTGATTCGCTTCGGAAGTAAGCTGGGTGCCTTCCCTTTTGTTTTCAGCGCACCGGTGCAAAACGCAAGTCTCGACTAGTATCTGGTAAAGTCATAATCACTCCTTTGTTCGTCCGGTGCTCAGCAGGAACGTTCGCGCCGAACCTTTGGTGGTCTTTGGGCGGGGGGGTGGCGTGTTGTGGGCTTTCTTGGGTGAACGGTTACTGCCTCACTCACAAAACCCTACCCGTCCGTTTCCGTTTTCCCGTTTCCCGACAAGGGCGCAACCCTCGAGAGGCTTTAAATGTGTCGGTTTTGCACAGTTTTGCTTACCTAATTAAACGCCGACCCGCGTCAAAGAGCGCACGAGCGGCTACATCCTATTGGAAAAGCGTTTGGCAGCCCGGGATGGGTGGGTGGGTTGAGTTTTCTTCCACGTGCCAACAATGGGCGCCGGGGATTAGATGATGGAGTGTAATTAGAGATGGGCGTTTTGCACCGAGACCGGGGTTTACTGCTGTGGCGTGCAGTAATGCCGGACGGCGATGTCATCGACGGACGGACGGCTGTCGATTGATAAGTAGCAAATGACTTTGCGGTTCGCTGCCGCACTGAGAACAACCGTGGCTGATCCGTGCCATTAGCGCGCCTTGATGATGGTGGATTAAACAGCAATTTGCTGTGTTTGTGGTTTACCGGTTGCCGTGTCTTTTTCTCTCTGTCGATGGAGTCCCGTCCTGGTGGAACCGGTGGCGTAATGCCCGGTTCGCTGGAACTTTCGCAACTTGCAACAAAAACAAAGCCACATTTTCACAAACATGGCGTGCTTGGAGGATAACTGTTGTAATACGGAGAATTTGTACGAGGTGAGAAGGTCACAAATCTTTCGTTGCTGACCTTCAACCGGTCAGTTTTGTGTGTTTTTATTCAGAAGTTTGTTTGGGTGGTTTTGGATCCTTCTGAGAATTTTGAAACTACTTTTAAGGAGGGAGAGCTAAAGCTCTGTTAGGGGATTTTGCCTACATCAAGCCATTAATGTAAACGCAATTTGAGACATATGTAAGATATTATTAAACACACTTCAGCTACTTAAGTTCAATTCCACCACAATTTCACTGTTTATTTTGAATACTTTTATGTTTAGGTTTTTCATTCTTCAGATATTAAAATCCTCAATTTTGAAACAAAATTATGTATCATGCAATAACTAAGCCAGTTTGGTAACATTTTTTTTTTAATCGAACTCGACTTCCTAGCACACGAATACAAAAACCTTTCCCAACAAATGGAATGCATTAAAAGTAATGAGCCACCTGCTCCGGCACAATCTGGGCACCGACACGCGAATTTGTACAGCGCTTTGTCCCATCCCGGTATCATGGCATCATATTTAAAATTTAAATTTAACCTTCAACCTGAAATCCAGCTGAAAAGCGGATGAATAATTGTTTTGCTTGCCTTTTTTTTTGCTTCTTCTTTTTCTTCGTTTTGGGCCGCGGAACCACCCCCCCCCCAACCGGGCCGGCTTTGGAGCCTAATTTATTCTACGGTAGCGTTTACAAATTTCGGTACCAAACCGACAATGCTGAGGGGAAAATAATCCACATTTCTTCGCCAGACACCTTACGCCGCACGTTTCGCTTAAGGTTGACCCACATCGCTACTAGACGCTTGGAGTTTGTTGTTTGAAAAGAAACGAAACAAAACACCAAATCCACGGGCACATAAACATAAATACGCACACACAGAAACCGGTCAGCACACACACACACATACACACATTCTTCTGTGCATGCCCTAAACAAACGGAGCATCACCTTTACGAGCCGGGACCGGATTTATGTGCCGGAATGTTTTGTAACGGCGAGATTTGTGCGGTTCTAGGAAAAACAAAACCAAAAAGCGACGAACACAAAAAATAAAGGAAGAAAAGTAGAACTCAATTTCGGTAAAGTTGTGTCCGAAAGGCTCTTGAAAAAGTTCTGGATTTCGCTTCACCCTCCCAAAACAATTTCAGACAAAACCCGACGAGCATGTGTTTCGTACGACTGTACCGACTGAAGCTTTTTCGAATTTAGCTTTAAACATGAACCGTTTGAGGCGAAACTTTGTACGCGTGTGTGTGTGTGTGGGTATGTGGGAGTTGCTAATCGTCCTCGCCCTAGATGATTCCGGGTCAAGGAGTCGGTTGTATGTGTTTAACCATTAATCGATGTTTAGGTTAGATCTCGGGTGGGTCACAGTATTTTTTTCTCCCTCGCTACTTTAACTTTGAATTGGTGAAGTTTAAACTGGTGTGCCACAGAATTTTATGCAGCCCGTGGGCTAGGAAACAGGAGGAAAACTGGTTGGCCAGCGTGATGGTAAGCAGTAATGTGTTTTAACATAACCGTTTAGCACGAAACTGCCGGCTACTGTTTGCAAAACGATCATTTTTTATCGCTTGCAATAGTCGCTTTAAAGTAAAATTTTATTAACTCATCATTAATTACACAATTAAATTTAATTCGCGTGCCACTGCAAACTTTACACACATACACGCATGTACACATACACACACACACACACACACACACACCAGTCAGACTAACTGGGCCCGAAAGGGAAGAAACAGAAGGGGAAGTGACAACGGACGGGCGAGTGAGCGAGAGTGCTTAAAGCGTGAAAAGCTTGATTTATTGCCTACCCAGACTACCCAGGAGGGTCATTTTCCAACCTCTTCGTTCCGTACCGGAGCGAAGCAAATTCGAGAAGAAAAAGTAACGGGCCTGGCGGGGGTTTTTTCCTCCAAAAAATTGTTGTTCGGTCGGATTATCTCAAGAAGCGAAATGTTAAAGCGTACACTTTACGGTTGTGCTTGTGGCAAGCAACGCAAAAGCAACGTCGCCGCGAAGACATATGAAACGTGTGCGGAAAACTGGTAAAGGACACGCTCCGATGCTGGGCCCTCACTGAAAGCGAAGGGTGAGGAAGTGGGGAGAGTGTTGTGGTATATTTGGAGAAAGAAAAAGAAACCAAAAGGGAAGCAAACTGGATGCCAAAAAAAAAGGGCCCAAAAACGACCACGGTCGTCGGCTTACCTTACCTTCTTTGCGTGCTGGCCTTCCATCGCTGGCTGGCTATATCCCGCCTGCTTCGGGTTCACATTTCGATCGCCGAAAAGGAAATGGAGGCTGTTTACGGTTTAAAAAGCATAAACCCGTCGTCACCAGCACCAGTGGTGCCGGGTGGGTGGTAGATCGGGGGGAAAAAAGGGGTCAGAAAAGCCGTTTTCGCGGCGAAGGAATCGAGTCCGCGCGACTCAAAAGTGCTTGAGAGCGAATGGGAGTGGGAAAAAACACAGAAAATGGTGGAACCGCATAAAACTTCCACACCGAAATCGACCCGGAATCAGTCCGGGTGGGGTGGGGTTTGTCTCGCGCCACGTGGAACGGAGTGGGAAATTGATATGTTTGTTTTAAATTGAATTTCAGATCCACTGTCGCCGGTGGTATGGACTTCTGGTGGTTTAGGACGACCATCGAGGCTTCTGTGTGTGTGTATATGTACGGCCGAAGAAGGAAAAAAAGGCGCACCAAAAGAAAAGCAATAACAATAATAAAACAAATCTACACTAATGTTCGGGGTGTAGAATCGCAACAATCGTGCGATGACACTTTTATGGCAAACAGTGGAAAGCATAAATAATGAAAGTGCAGGTCGAGCCAGCCGGCAAGACGAGGCCATGTTTATTTATTTCAATTAGACTGTCTTTGTCTCGTTTTTTTAACGTGTACCAAGCACAGGACAGGCAGACGCAGAAGAATTGTCTAAATCGTCAACCAGGGCGGAAGTGTTTCCGGAAGCGCTATAAGGGATTTCTGATAACAGCGCTTCTTGACACCGGGTGTACAATCGGGGTACAATCGGATACGGATCAAGTATCGAGAGCGAACGAATCCCGACGATTGCTTACGGATAAATGTTTATCCGTACGTGAGTGGTACCGAAGCTCACTGCATGCAGTGGAGTTTTGATGGCCCGTGGGAAAGGGACAGTGGCCATTTTGTCGCTGATGATTGTTTCTGGCTGCGACAAGCTTTCGTTGGTGACCTTTTTTTTCTCTCTTCTCTATGTTCACTGTTTATGTGTCTCGTCTCGACGCAACCCAGGGCCAGTTGCGATCCATCCCTTCGTGGGGGTGTTTTGGGGCATGTTCGCCCACAGATCGGTTGTACCGATTGGGTTGTCGGAATCAGTGCTCCCGATGGTGCCATCTATAGTCTATAGTAGGAGAGAGAAAAAAACCTCCCCACCTAAATAGATAGCACAAATTGGGCGAACAGGGCACAAAGGTTTGAGGGTGCAACAAAATAAGCTTACCCGGGGGTCCGTGGGTCTGCACATCTGGTTGCGCCGTTTGGCAGTTTGTTCTCGATCGTCACAGGTCATATAGTTTTGCTACTTTGCACTTCTTTCAGCGTACAGGGATCCCGTTGTAGTGTTGTTTTTTGTAAAATGTTTTCCACATTTCACCTTCAAATGGTTCCAGCATTATGGTACAGCAACGAATTTGTACAGCTCGCTGAAAGAAAGGTTGTTTTTTGTTGTTTTCTGGATAGGAAAAGACGCAGATGGGATTCCCACTACTGAGATACTCTGTAGAATTGACTGAAGAAATGCTAAGAAACAAAAAAGGTATCAACTTTTAAAACTTACCTCCAGTATGTTCGGTTTGCAGTTTCTTTGGATGCTATTAAAGCGAAAGCTTCCCATTGGCACACGCCACGTATGTGGGCACCGCGCTGTGAACGCAGCTTGACTCGACGGGCGTCACCATTTGCGAAAATGGTGCGAAAGTTTTTCCTCTCTTCCAGCTAGATTCCGTAAAATGGAATGTGCAAAAGAGCAAACAAACACAGAAAGGAAAATCATAATGGGCAAAGTGTGGAAAACAATTGTCTCTTACCGGGCCCATTCGATATTTAGGCTCGAACCCATCTGGCTGGTGGGACAAAACAAAACAAAACAAACATAAAATAAAACGAAAAGACACAGCGTGAATTTTTCATGCAACTTCTTGCCCCGGTTCACGATCGGAACCCTCAAGAGACTTGCTGTCTGGTCCCTGTACCAGTGTGTGTTTGTTATGTTTTCTTACCATTTGGTTGTTACACCCTACCGGTCTCGCTGTCGCTTGCCTGTTGTCGTTGTCAGTTTGTGTTACTGTCCGTTTTTACCACTTTTACCACCAAAAGAGCCGGCCGTAAAATCTGTGTGCGAATCAGACCGTTTCGCTTTGCCACGACATTAAGGGATTGGGACCAAGGACCACCCCTCGATCGGGCGACACAGTCCTTTGGTGGTGGTGAAAGCGTCTCCACCGAACGAAGCACTGTCTGTTGGTTTTGTTTTGGTGGTTTTCTTTTATCATCCCCGGGTACCTTCGGAGTTCGGGGAAAAGGGGTTGTGGGGTTTAAAAAATGTATGTACTCTCGAGAAAGTATTCCCGAATGGATGTCGCGGATGCATTATGGGTGGCGTGTACGTAAGTGAATGAATTGTGTGAGGTGTGATTTGTGTGTGTGTGTGTTTGTGTGAAGGATTGTAAGAAAATGACGATTTGCTTAGGAGCAAATGGAATGCTAAAATGTACTTTACCGAAAAGTGGATGAATGTACATTTTTGGCGGTCGATTGTTGGTGTATTGTGAAAGAAAGATTTTGGATCTTTAAAGGGTAGAAAATGAGTGTTACAAACGTTAAACATAAAATTAGTCGCTTAAAACATATAATTAGCTATTAAATGTTATTTATGTGTTATTTATGGTTGAAACGGAAGGGAAGAGTTAAAGTAATATTCCAAATAGCAACCATCTTGTGGTCAGATAAAAGAGTAGAGATAGTAAGATACTAGTCCAACACAATTCGATCCTGGATGGGACTGTTCTGTCGGTCCTATCAATAGTTGATCCTAATCGGTCACAATAGCAAGAGCAAGATTCAAGCCCAAGACACAAAAAGTTGTGAAGAAAAATGGGCGATGACATGTAAAAGACAAAGACTCGGTAGTTTTTAGCATTAGAGAGAACATTAAGATGAGGAAATAATGTTCTTTCGTGTGTAAACACACCATATCATCTTAGATTATTCCTCTTAGCTTTTAAGTAGCTTGTTTTTACCTCACCAATGGCCTAGGATAGCCATCTGATCTGTGCGGGATCGTTGTACGAATTTCATCAAGAGTTTTACAATATCTATAAACCTTGTGCAAGATGTAGACAATGTTCAAAATGACCAAAAAAAAAAGAAAACCCCCGAATCAGACTTTGCCACACCGTAAGCACCACCGACCGGAGTCAATAAATGGAAGCTAATAAACGGTCGCCGAACGGCGCTCATCTCAATTGCTATTCACGCCGGATAGCTTTGGGTTGATTGGAAAAACTCGATAGCACGTGAAATCGATCGATCCGCTCCGCAGTGTGTGGTTGGTGCCGTAACGTCCGAGTAGCGAAATTTATTTTTCCAAGGTTCCGCTACAATGCGCTTTACTCAAGCACACTTCATTGAACTCACCGGGCAGTGTTTTGTTTCGAGGTTCGCCCAAGGTCTCCAACCTGCCAAAGGGATGTCCTGAAGTCCTCCGAAAGAAAAGCTCTCGGGCCACGCGAACGTGTGGCGTGTTGTCGGTGCCCATAGCTGCAACTACTTGACTGCGCCAAATGTGCACGTAACTTTTCACTTTAGCTCGGTGTAAATGTGCCTTTTGCAGTAAACCATTGGGGAATGATGGTGAAAAAAAAAAACAGAAATAAAAATATATACACACGAAACCCCAGGAGTGTGGCGCCGTGCTGGGTTTTATGGTCTGTGCACCGTGCCATCCTTCTACCGTTGGTGGTGGGATTTTGATTCCTCATCAATTGATGAGCTTTCGTGACGAGCTTGGCAAACGAGTGAAGAAAAGCGCATTAGCTTCCACTTTGGTTTTGCACGTGGTTTTTGCCGACACCCGAGCACCAGTCATTCATCGTTTTTGATGACTAAGTGCTAAAACCAGCAAGGTGTGACTTGCAACGGTACACGCGGCCGAGATGCTCCTGCTGCTCGACAAGACACTCGACAAAAAAAAAGCGAGGTCCATGATCAATATTCAGGAGCAGCAGAAGAGCATAACTTTATTTCTTTATGGGTTGTTTGGTCGTTGCTTTACCACATCGGTTCGAGACGACCGAGCACTCCGCCCAGCAGTGGCGAACCGCACGGCGATGGGTATGTGTGCTCGAAAGTCGAATGGAGCTGTTAGCAATGAAATGAAGTCACCGAACGTGTCTCGGGGTTTGTGCTCGATTGGGTTGCGCAGCAGGTAGCTGCCGACGAACACTGGGGCGAGTTTGGGCCGAACGTGCAGGTTCGGCGTACGTATCATCTTATTTCATTTCGTCTCATTTACGGTTCACTAGCCACACTAACTGGTGACTGGTAAGATGGTTTCGATGAAATGTTTATCAGAATGTGTGTGTGTGTCACCTGCCGTCTTGGAGTTGGTCAAATCTCTTTGCAAACTGTGTTCACGTTGGCAGAAGGGTATATTGAGCTTCGGGTTGTAAGGATAGTTTCACATCTCCCTTAATATGTACACCATCCATAAGACGCTTCCTTTGCACTCTGCACAAACGTTGATTGATTTAAAGAAAAAAAACACCAATTTGAGGTAATGCCATGTTTAGACTGTGGAGCTCGGTGCTTCACCTTTCAAACACCATCCATCCCACATCCGACCGGTCATCAATCGTTTTCGAGAAGTTTGAAGCCGGATAGAAGCAACTCGGTTTCATGTTTCCGGGTTGGTGAAACGAACTCTGTAAACACACCTTCCTCGCATGATCTTACGCAAACAAGCAGCGAACGTTCCCCAGGCTTCAAATGTAGCCGGAAATCGATGACCAATATTTACCGGTGTAATTTCTCCACACTAATTTGCAGCTCATCAAAGCGAAACCCAATCAATCAAGTGGTCAAGGCAAGTGGGGTAGGTTTTGTTTGGCAGGTGTTTTGTCCCGGTTTTGCCGGAATAAATTTATCTTGTGCGGAAATATGACGCAGCCCAACGAAAAGACGTTCGACCACCGGGATGGGGAACGAAAATTTTCACGGAACAGGTGTAATTAAATTTAATTGACCTGCTGAATAGACCGATCCTAACCGCCCCGGTTGATATTGATCTGTAGGTGTCAGTTTTACTCGATTGGCTGTACTTATCTGGAAGGTGTTATCTGCTGTTAATTTGAATCCTGCGTTGCTGCTTCGTGGAAGACATTTGAAAGGGTTTTTTTCTCCGAATGGTAAATTATTGAACCTATAATTAATAGCTGTTTGGAAGGTTTTGGATGGCACAGAATGGGGAACAGGTTCATTCATAATTTAATCATGTGCGTAGTTTGGAAATGGTTGGTCCTGGTGACCCATTTAAGCTATTGTTTTGTCAAGGGTCATGGAAAATTTGTTAAAAGAATAAATTCAATAACATTCTCCGATGACACAGGCGTCTTTTCTAAATGGATCAAACCATTACGACACAATGGTTAGAAACGGAACTGAGAGTTCCAAAACCCCTGGGTAGTAGTAAAAAAAAAAAACGCGCTCCATTCTCAATTCGTTTCGTCTTCCATTCGTCGTGCCCTTACCGTTGAACCGTTGATTGACCGGATTTATCGAATTTTGCCATCCATCCATCCATCCCGCCCCAATCGA
>STHB01022900.1:0-11589 GCA_018908115.1 Anopheles rivulorum
TTTTTAGGCTCTTTTTACGAAGTATGTTATTCGTCTTTAAAAATTCATTTTTGCGTACTTTTGGACAGTTAATGTCTTGTTTTTCTTCTGTGTGATCCTACTATCTTACAGGCACCTGCAGGGGTGTAATCTGCCAATAGGAACATGTTCAGTTGACGGTGACTTTGGTCAACAAATAATGCAATTTTAGGGTGTTTTTCACAAAAATGTTATTCAACTTAAAAATTCATTTTTTCGTACCTTTGGGGCAGTTCATGTTTTATTTTGCTTCTGTATGATCATACTATCGTACAGACAACTGCATGGGGTGCAATCTGTCCTTTGTTATTAGGTCGGTTGACATTGACGTTGGTCAAGAATGAATGCCGGATGCGTAAAATTTTTTCACCTGTCGGTGTACAATTTTTAAATCACTTTGTTTCCCATTCTTTACCAAAGCCGTTGCTCGCCTATCGATCTCTTTGGACAGGCGTTTACTAAACAATGGTACTTTGATTATTTATAAATGCACACGTGCCATCTATAGCCACATTCGGTGCTGCATTGTGGATAACGTTTTTTGGACGTTTCTTTTTAATAAAAATCGTTACGCATTATGAAAAGCTCCATTCCTATGGGTGACTACCGTGACTCTATTTACTCCTGTAGACAATGAGTTTAGTGACCACGAGGGTAAGCTGTGATGAGCCACACAATTTCCGATCAAAAGTCCCGAACCGTCCCAATCTGATGGTCTGGAAAAAAGTTCTAGATTAAATTGTATGCTATTTGTATAGCATGGGCAGTACTGTTGGCAACTAGTTTTGCTACTAATACTACGACATTATGCTACCTTACAACCGCGTACAATCCGAATATAACCCATGTAATACATAAAAAATACATCAGCAAGAAGAACATAATTCTCGAGCGAAACTAGCGGCCAGTCTCATTCCCCTGCCTAAAGCCAGCGTCTGTATTTGGCCAGCGCAATGTGACCACAGTTTGCTGTTAGTTTTAACGCTTTTTTTTTCCTTTCGCTCCATTCGCGGTTTGCCGTTCGTCTGCCACCTCGTCTTGCCACCAGCCAACCACCTTCCACAGCTAATAGGTTGTTTTCTTTAGGCAGATCTTCATTATCCTTTCTGATTATGCGAAGTAGAAAAAAAGCGTTCGGCTTTGTGCCTTACGCTGGCTCATCAACGTTCGCCTTTCCAGCCAGTTCGCTCCATCCATCATCCATCCGTTGGTTTTAGTTCTTCCATTTTTTCTTCGCCACTTCTCGAATTCCATACCAGCGACGATGTGAATAATCCTAACCATGCTACCATCCTTACAAAGCCAGACGGGCGTTTCGGAACCGTTTTGCGGTTCGGTTCGATTACTGCCACGGCTACGGTATGGTGAGTTTGTACCACCGCAGTACCCAAACACAAACACTTCCACCCTAAACGGACGGTGTGCCGGACATTCCTGCAGGGGTTGTTGGCTTTTTTGTTTTTGTTCTTCCTTTTTTTTTTCTTTTGCCCCGGATGTGAAGTTAAGGTGCGGCTAACAAGAAAAACATTTTCTTTCGCTCGCTTTCGCTCCCCTCTGCCGAACGTACCGGGTGCTCCGGGGCGCCCAGGTCGGGTACGGTTCGGTAATTTAATATGCTTTATGACAATATTTTCTCTCACAGCTACCGTGTAATGCTATTGTTTGCAAAATTTATCCACCAACGGTGTGCGGGATGGGATGGTTGCCTCTTTACTGGTCGACAGGTTCTCGCGCTGTTTCTTAGTAGAACAGACAACATCAACACTGTCGTCCGAGAAGATGTCGTGGTCCGGGAAGAGGCCGGTAGGTATGGGGTCGTTTTGAAAGAATCGAAGTGTATACTAAGCCAACGCTGGGCGGGGAAAGCGCTTTTCATCGATGGTACAGTGTGGCATACACAGGTATGGCGACGCAGCGGAACGCCCGTTGACAACCGTGACAAGGTAATTGACAGGAACCGGTGTTAGCGTCAGAAAATAAATTAAAAGGTATTAAAAATATGTTTTGGTGTGTGTGTGTGTTTTTTTTTTTCGTTCGTTGCTGTTCTGCTCTGCTTCCATTGTTCGATGGTTGTAAGGATTATTCCCACACCGATGCTGCCATCCATTTACTGGCCAACATTGAGATTCCGCTGGTAATGTACCATTGTTGATGAGTCAATACGTACGCTCGAATGGAGCTGCGTATGTAGTGTTTAAAATTTACCATTGTTAAAATGTTGAACAGTGCGAAACTTTTTAATTAACTACCGTGGACGAGTTTGCTTGTTAATGGAGATTTTTTAAATTCATTTTTTAACATTTTACAGCCTACCTGCGTGTCTGCGTTTTATTGTTCGATAGCGTGTTTATGCAATAATTGTTACATTTTACACACTTGTTAGCATTGATATTGGAATGAAATTGGCTTTCATTAAACAGTTAGTAAACATACACATTAATGATAGCGTATTTGTAGTCAAAAAAGTTATCAAAACAAACAATATCAATATACATATTTAATTACAACCGAGCATGCCCGCGATAAGGCAAAATACAAGGAGGAAATGCCTTAAGAACATAACAATTTCTTCAGCCTAAGTAAGGTTGACAAAATGGCATGTAAGCCTCCATTCTTAAATATAAATAAATAAATAAAATAAACAAATATTGACAACAAAATTAATTTAAGTTAACAAAATGACAAAGTGTAAAATTATCTTTTAAATTACTATTTCAACAGATGTCTGTCGAAAATCAGATTTAAAACTGTTAAATTGTTGAGTGTCAGGTAAAGAGAATAAAGTAAGATTATTATAAATAATAGTGTTTACTTTTCAATAAATTAACAAATAAATTATTAAATAAGTAAAGCCATTTATAAATAAACAAATATGGAAATTAACATTTTTTTAAATTAATTAGAATTGACGGCTTAGCGCCGTATTGTCAACTTCGCTTGTGTTGACGAAATACATAGACAATTTTTATAAGGCTGTACGGTTATAAAGCTATAAAGTTTTACCTAAATAAGTAACTAAACAAAACGATAAATAAATATTTTCTAATTTTATTTGTCCGCCAAACCAAAGGCTTTTTCACATTGCTCGTGCAGGAAAGTAGGAGTTTGGGAAAGAAACTTAAATAATGCCTTTATAGAAAGATAATAAATCAACTGGTGGCAGAAACTACAAGCAATAAATAACTCAATAATGAAATAATTAACACCCATTTGTCGAGCAAATTAAACCGCTTATAAATGGGACAGTAGTTCGGCAACTACCAAGGCCAATCGCTCGGTTAAGGAAATCATGGCACACACAAAAATGGATTGCACACAGGAGTGTAGTGCCGATAAAATCAGAAAACCAATCACCAATTTAAAAAAAATCGTGTTCGCAATCGTGTACAAACCGGTGGCCCCCATAAAATATGCGGTTAGGGTTGTGGTAAATAAATTCCCCAGATGCTTCTTCGTTGCTTTTTTTATCTGGGTTTAATTTCGCGTAATGCCTGGCAGTCAGTGGGCAGACATTACTTGTACATTACGGTGCCGGGGTTGCCTCGGTGGTGCTGCCACTGTTGTCCTTTTTATTGCATTACTAAGTAATGCTACCGAATGATGAGCGGTTCGCGATCGGTTTTGTGCTGCGCAGCAGCAGGAAAATTAAACAAGCATAAGGGTGATACAACAGCAGCAGCAGCAGCAACAGAAAAGCTCCCTCAAAATGGGGAAGCCCACCCAAATACTGAAATGGTTAGCAATAAATTGAGCTATCACTTTTGCGGCAACCTTTCGGTACACTTAAATTAATTAAATTTCTACACGATTATCTTTCACTTTTGCCGGATGCTGCTGGCCCCTTTTTTTTTAGGGAAGGTGGGTAGGGTGATGTGACTGGGCGGCTGGGATGGGGATGTTTTTCTGCCGTCTTACCGTACCGTTGCCGTGTGTCTTTTGCTTTGGGCCCAGTTTTGCTGACCAATCAGTAAAGCCTTTTTTCTGAAGTAGGCGATCGGTGGCCATTATCCATCTCAACTGTACCGAGCGCTGTTGCTGCAAGGCAACAACTTCACACACACACACACACACACAAATATACAAGCACTAGCGCCTTCTTCTCCCCCACCCACCTAGTCCGTTATCTTGATCGGTTTCGCATTCTCTTCGCTGTTTGCGCTTTATGCGCACCGGTGCCGTACAAACGGGCAGTCATGTTCGAGGTCACATAAATACCAAAAGCCAAAGGAGCGGGAATCCCGGGAATCGAAGTGACCGAACGATATAATTAAATTAGGAGTAAAGTTCAGAGATCCCTTCGGTAATCTATATTATGGGGGTCCTCTCATTGGGTGGGTAAAGAAACACAAAACGGAGGAAAAGTAGAATAAGAACACCCGGCAAAATCAAGAACTCTCTAGGAAACTGGCGAAGGCCCACGGTACGGTAGAGTGGTGTAAACGATGGAAAATTGTAACTCTTAAGCGAAGCGGTTCGAAAAACTCGAGCAATAGAGAGAGAGAGAGAGAGAGAGAGAGAGGGAGAGTGAGGGAGAGGGTAAAACATTTTACTTGACCACCTATCGAAACCGTCCGGGCAGGGAGATTGGGGATGGTGGTGCAGAAAAGATTTAAGAAATACACACACACACACACAGAGAGAGAGGAAAAAAAGCGATAAAAATCAATCGCCTCAGAAACACGAACGCTAGCGGTCAGCGAGCTGGAAATTGTAACATGGATTGCGGGAGTGTCCGGTTCTCCGGACCGTGTTGTGTTTTGTTTCCCTTCTTGGGGCCTGCTAGTTGATTGTCGAATGTACTTGACGGCGGTGTTGTTGCTTGGGTGGCTGCAAGGTTTCCAGCGGTGTGAATGGTGTGGCCCAGTCGGTCAGTCCACTGTGGTGGTTTTTGTGTGTGTGTGTGTTTTTTTTACTTCTGCTTACAAACTTTCCGACCCAGGCACATCCTTAGCGATCCTGCTGACGGTATCGAGTGGAACATGTTCAATTGATGGAACTACCATTTGTTTTCTCACTTCCATTCGCCCATCGTTGTGTATTTGCAGGGGTCTTTTTTCTGCGTTGCTTCGTACAAGTGTGCTAAGACACAAGGAATGAAGAAAAAAGGTACGTTAACGCTGGTAGATTTTCATTTCGAAATACAAAAACAAAACACACACACACACACTTCCCTCTGGCAAATGCATGAAGGTTTGCAGCACCGGAAACCAGGACCAGGACTAAAGTCGACGCGCGGATACGAGGGACCTGTGTGACTTAAATGCGATTAAAATTTATTATACCATAAACATTCAAACGTGCTACGAAGCGGCAGAGAACAGAGCACACACACACAAACAAACAAAAAACACTAAAGCAACCTTTGATATCATTAGGAGTGGAATTTGTTGCGTGTTTTTTTTTTTTTTTGGGTGGGCTTGTATCTTGACCGGTGGCCCATTTTTCGGTTCGGTTAGGCTTGATGCTTTCATCCATCCACTGCTCAGAAGGACACTTAAGCAGCAGATTAGTTGGTTTTGCAGCCGCAGGACGGATGTTTTGTCGTGTTGGGGTGACGGAAGAGACGAGTTGGTAACTTGCTGGAAGGCAGCGATACGCATAAGCGTTATCGTGCGTAACGTTTGATGTTACACCGCCATTTAGCTTATGATGGGTTAAGAAGCCACAGCGAAAGGGTTGATTTGAAACTCATGAGCGTAACGAATGAGGGATAAAATAAAGACAAGGACGGTGGATGAAAAATTCATACGTTGCTGTGAACTGCTTCTTATTTACTGTACAATTTCGAGCAATTTACCTCAATAGAATCTAGCTGGACACTGTTCTGGCGGTGAAAAGCTTCATGGTGCGAAGTATATTATTCGTTTACGTATCATTGGTTTTAAGTGACTAATTTTTGTTTCGTACTAAGTATGCAAAAAGGAACATTAATATTCTTATCATTCTTATGGTGTGTATTTTTTTACCAAAAGATGCAAACAATACCCACCACCATGACACACACACCTTGAGGAAAGTTCGTTTACCTTCCATATCGTAACTTGTCCCCAATCCACGATCGTTACGATTTCGCCCAAAAAATAATTAATGAAAGAAGTTTCCATCGAAGCCATGTTGAGGTTCGGCAAGACAACTTTTCAGCCCTCGTCCAGGGCGGATGATTTGATTTTTGATGCCCTCCATACCATGCCCATTTTCTACGGCAAATGTCTTGATTGTCAAATGTAAACAAAGCGGCACACGGCCATTAGGTTTTTCGCCATGGTGGGTAGTAATAGTAGTAGAAATTTGAAATAAGCATGATTGACCATTTTCTCCGAAAGAAAACCAGACGGCACTTGGCGTATGTAATGACCACACGGGTGGTTGCGGGAAAGTATGGAAAGCCAGCAGCCCATCCTTACAGCAGCTTCAGCAGCAGCAACAACACGATGAGTACCACTTCTGACTGGGTGGTTGTTAAGGTTTTGATCGTTTTGGGGGATCTTTAATTGAAACACTTCAAGTGAGTGTGCGTGTGTTTTTTTTTTTCGTTCTGTCATGGCGAACGTTTGTGGCGGTGAACGTCCTCCGCTTTACGAAAGGAGGACGCTGGTTTTCCACGTTCGGGAGTTGGGAGAGTGGGTCGCACGCATTTCGACTACGTGCACACTTGAGAAGTTAATTAGGCGAGGAATTTAATTTTGCCAATTAGTTTCGCAGCCAATATCGTCGGCAAATCACTTCAAGCGCTTAGATGACGTGCCTGGCTGACTCGGGCTGTGTGTGGTGCGGGTTAAATCTTAAATGCGATGCCGGAAGTCGGGCCGCCATCGAGGCAACTTGAAAACTTGCGCTACCAAAGCACGGTCGGTACCGATCCGATTTGCTCGCTCGGTGCGCTTGAACCGAACAGTTGTAATTATGTAAAGTATTCATCGATTCGAACGGCACATTGGTTAAGGATTCGGCGAAACCATCCACAAGCACAAGCACGGCATGGATTTAAGCGCGGAAAGTGAACGTTTCTGGCTGAAAGCTGTAGGACACCCCGTGGGTTCCCAATGTTTTTTTTATTCTTCTGTAGCACATCTTCAACACTCCTTCCATCATGGGAACATCTTCAGTGCCGGAGCGATGGAACTCTTCAGCTCTAATCTCACCAAACCGTCTAAACGATGACTTCCGCGTACAAACATTCCATTCCCCGAGTTCCCCCGCCAGCGTAACGGCCACGGGGAAAGCTAGTGTGGAAAACGCCGTAAAATTATGAATTTTCTCCCAGCACCAAGTGGCGCCAATTGCGCGAAGAAATCGATCAAGCCGCGTCAAGCGTTTCGTGGCAGCGTTGGATGGCAATAAATTTTGATCCTATTCATAACCGTGTTCCGAGATTTTGAAGCGGTCGGTCGTCGGCGTAACGGTAAGCCACCGAAATGGCTACCAATCGGGGATGAAATTGTTCCGATGAAGTGGTTCCTACGGTGGGTTCCGTTTCGCGATACGATCGGGAACACGCTCGCGGACGCGTACGGTGGTGGTTTGCTTGCTTTTCGATTTGTTTGAAGTTTGAGGCTAGCACACGAGCGCAAGTGGTGGAAGTGGCGCCACGGGGCTGGGTGTTTATGGATAAATCTTCTGCTCATCCATATTAAATTCATGCTTCTTCGCCGGATGCGAACGGAATACGGAATACGGGAAAAGTATTAATTGGGCTGAATGGTGGAGCCTAAAATTAACACTTGCTAATTTATGTTTGAATTGTTGACGAAACTTGCACTTGCTGGGTACGGAGAATAGTGTCGAGTGTGACGATGTTGACATGCAAAGCACAGACGATGTTTATCAAATTCTACAATCATCAAGTGAGATAAACATTCGAAAAATTGTAAAGAAAAAGCAATGATAACTGTTGAAAAGAAATATAAATTTCATTTAAATTATACAACTGTTTGGGTGTCTTTTCAAACAACAGAAAATCCTCCTCATTACTTTCAGTTTATTACTCCAAGTTATTAATGCTTGTTGTTCTTTTTACGAGCAAACAAAGCATATTAGTGGGTGAGTTCAGTGTCTAGTAAATGTTTTTTTTTTTTTTGTTATTTGCATGTTTTTTCCCCCATTCTAACCGTAACAACGATCGTGTCAAGATGGGTTTTCCGGATTAGGCTAACAGCATTTTAATTTTAATGGCATTTCCAAACCGTGGCCTAGCAGAAGGTCGTCTTTTTTACGCTTCTAGGCGAAGCCACCTGCCCAATCGCTTCGTGGAGGAGCATTATTCCCGAGGGATAGAAAGAAAAACGAGGGAAAAAAACATCTTGACCAAACGGTTGGACCAAGCGGGTTCAGCACGCCGGGAAGGATTTCGTATTCGGATTTTACACCCGACACCTTACGCCCGATGGTTATGGCAAACCGGTTTACAGTTTTTCCAGCACCTTAACCTTCAGCGTGCGAAAAACACAGGCAGACGAACGATAAACGAACGCACAATCACTAACGTGGAACCAAAAAATGCTAACAAAAAAAAAGAAAAGGGAAGGGAAGAAAAGACTCCATTTCGGGTGGGAATGAAACGAATATCACTTTCACCGCGGTCCGAAAGGAAGGTTCGTTTTTCCGCGCCACAAACGCACACATTTTCGCACTGGCAGAGCTGATGGTGAAATTCTTTCCCACAACCGAGGGGCACTAGCAGCGCTTTTTTTTTTTTTGTTTCGCTGTTGTCTTCTCCACACTCCCGAGTACCGAGTAATGGCCACTTCAAACTCACCCCCAATGTTCACGAGACAGAAGAAGAAAGAAAAGTGAAGCATTTGCCGTGCAAAAGGATGGAGATTTAAATTCCTTACTCTACTCTTTCTCTCTCTCTCTCTCCCTCTCTTTCTCTCTCTCTCTCTCTCTCTCTCTCGTTTTATTTGGCTTCTGCTGTTGTTGTTTTGTTTAGCACAGCAACGCCTGTCCCGTTTTAGCTTTTTGCCAGGCAAAAGAATGAAGGAAAAAAAAATACGGCCGGTGAAATAAAATAAAGCGAAAAGATGGTATTCGGTTATCGTCAGGTTCGTATACCCAGGAGGAATATTTTATTTGAATATCTTGTACGTGCTTTTCAGGCTAACGATTAGTTTTCTTTTAACGCGGCACCGCGTAAAACCGGGTGTGCGGTTAATGCTGCTGCTGCTGCTGGGGCACGTCGTCAAGTTTTGCCATCGGTTTTATTTCGCTTCAGGTCCGCGAAGTTTTGAGTGTGTTGTCGATTTTCTTTCTTTTTTTTTTTAGTGAGCTTTTAGTTAGCTGTTGGCTATTGGTGCTTTATTTCACGCTCCTTACATGCTGCATTGTTCAGCGTTCGATCGAGATTGGGCCCCAAAAATCGGAAAAGCCCGGGCCTTCTTTATCTTTGCCGCAGCTTATATGCCGCAGGCATAGCACCGCTTGTTCGATACTGTACTACAAACGAAGGTGAAAGTCTTACGGGTAAATACAAAAAAAAAAACACACACAGCAAATCCTTGGTCTTGAATCCTGGAACAGCTCGTGGAAAACAAGGTGTGAAAATGGGCCTTGAACAAAAAACAAAAAAAAAACAAAGAAAAAACACGAAAAAGGGACGCATTAACACTCATCCGGTCTAACAAAGCAAGGAAGAGAAAAAAAAATACTAGCCAAAGAAAAGATGTTTGAGCCTTTGGTCTTGTCAGGTGTAAAACGAATGAAGCTTTCCTTATTCTCCCTGTTGCCTTTCCCTTACTTTCCCTCCGCTACAATGGGGGAATAAGATCGTGGATAAGTTTTTCCACGTTACCCTCCCCGGGACGAACGATTTGTGTATGTTGTGTGTTTGTAACTGCCCCCGGATTGGACCCGGAACTCTCCAAAACGCATCGGTTCTACCAGGGGGGAACGTTTTTCGATTGGTTTGACTTTACCAAAAAAACCGATGGGAAAGATATTTTCCTTTCCTGCTGTGTTAGTATGTGTATGCGCGTACACCTCCTTTTCACGGATTTTCCTATCATTTTCCTTTTTTTTCTTTTCCCAAATACTGTTCCGAAGCGAATGGCTGTTCCGGAATGATTTATGTGCAGTATGAGGTAAGGATTTTCGGCTGGCTGATTGGTGCTGATTTACGATAATTGCGTGATAGCGATGATAAATTGAAGAGCCGCGAATATATTTCTGCTTAGCGGGGGGAAGGAAAATCGGATGTTTTTTGTATTGAGGGGGTGAGTTTGAGCATTTCGTTTTCATTGGGAAGTGAAACAGCGCTAGATGCCACCAATATCGCCCGAAGAACTTTTGAACTTGCGTTCCTTGTGCTTACGTCGTGATTGCTGTGCGAGCCACTGTTCAAAGTGGTTTTTTCTCCTTTTCTTTTGTGGCGGAATTGTTGCTTTGCTTTGTTGTGTGTTGTTGTTGCCTTTTTATTGGATAATATTTCCGGTGGTAAATATAAGCCGAAGATGTTACAAGCGTTAGGGAGTAAGCCGAACAAATTGAGAAAACGGACCAACAATTCGAAGGGAGCAAAACGGTGATATAATTGCTTTGTAATGTGCGTGAAATTATATTTCGTACCAATAAAGATGCTTTTAAAGAAGAGCTTCACAATAAAACTCGTATTGTTGTGGTAAGCTTACAACAAAAAATCCAACTAATCTAAAGAAATGATTTGAAAAGCAAAAAAAAAAACATAAAAATCTATATTCATACAAACAGCTCTTGCGCAATCACTCTAATAACGCACGTGTAAATCAAAAGCAACTCTTTCTGGCAATGATTCGTTCGGACGGAATATTTCCATTCGCTAAAGGCAACAAGAAAACGGAACGGACCAACAGCAGCAAAAAAATGTGCCAAATCATTATGGAACGATAAATTGAATCTATTTTTCTTTCTTTCTCCCATCCAACCCCCTTTCCTTCCTTTTGCCATACCTTGCCCACCCCTCCTTCGTGGGGGGGGGGGGAGAGAAGAAAAGGCTCCGCAAAGCTCCACAACGCCTCAAAGGCCGCTCCGTAAAGGAAGGGGTTGTGTTTGTTGCCGAAGATAAATTACCACCTAAAACCGAATTGAATGCCACCGGGGATGGGGGCTAGGGTCCGACCAGTGTAAGGCGATTCGATAATAACGCACACAAAACGTTCCAATATTTACAAATCATCATCGAGTGGACAAATTTGCCATGCCTGGGTGACCATTTTTCGCCCAACCGAAATGGTTGACCGCTGACCACTGTTGGAAGAGAGTGAGAAAAAGAGAAAGAGAAAAAGAAAGAAAGAGAGAGAAAGGACGGGGAATTGTCTGCCTTATGGAGCAAACTAATGGCACTAGCGAGGAACATTAGAGCGGCACTGGGTAGAT
Organism: Anopheles rivulorum; assembly: GCA_018908115.1. Classification (NCBI taxonomy): domain Eukaryota; kingdom Metazoa; phylum Arthropoda; class Insecta; order Diptera; family Culicidae; genus Anopheles; species Anopheles rivulorum. The sequence continues at coordinate 11,365 of STHB01022900.1, forward strand.
GTAAATAAAATGTGACAACCAAGCAACCCCATTTCTGCACCCCAGCAGTGGGAGAAATCCTTCCCGGGATTCGTTTTATGGGTTTTACGACCGTGTGTGTGTGTGTGTGTGTGGAGTGTTTTTGTGTAAACAAATTTCAAAAGGCTCTTCCATAGCTCAACGCCACCCAAAATATTGAACCCGTAAGCATCGATTGATCTTCACTCGCTGGTCAACGATCGAAGG
>STHB01022936.1:0-11585 GCA_018908115.1 Anopheles rivulorum
GGTCTTTCTTCAATTTACACAAGATCCAACACTGCACGCAGGCGTAACTATCTTGCCTTTCTCTGGCATTGCATCACTCTCACACAGCCAAACATCGTAAAATTTTCAACATGACAAGCTGGCAACCGAGCGTAACCATTTTCCTAATTTTGGATCAACACTACTTTAATGATCTGTCAATCTAAGATTTTTTTATGACGCTTGCTTTTCTTCTTTTACCCAGTGACCCAGTACTACTACTCAGCTTACCAGACGTTAATGTCAAACACGGCGTGGATGGTTTGAGCCAGCTTGGCAAGAGGCAAGATCAAGTAATTTTGGCGTGCAGCTTATGTACATGAACAAGAGGAAAGAACACTTGCTTAATTCATCGCATCACGTACGAAGCTGGTCGTTTGTCTGGAAATTACTACCCACGCGACCCAAGCGTACAATGCCAAGCGCAGTGCATAATCGAGATCAACTGTCACGACCATTTTACTGCTTAATTTCCTCCCTAAACTCAGTCCACTGAATCTGTGAGACTCATTCGACATATTGCATGTTGCATACGCAGACTGCAGACACAGACTTTAGCCCTCAACTGGTTCGCTCTACCGTTGCCCAACGTGGGACGTTCGAAATGGCTTATTGTTGGTGCGAAAATATGCTGTTTGACCTCGTCTGTGTACTGTGTCGTCGATCGTTGGTTCCCAGTTCTTGATGATGCAGACAGTGTCTTCCAAATCATCCGTAAGGGTTTTACTCTTGGCAAGGTGACCGACTCGAACTCGTCTTCCTTTTTGGGGTGTGCGCGCGGTTCTCTGTACATGTTCGGTAAGTTTTCTGTAGACTTTCAGGGACACATTAAACCGTATAAAGAACGAGCCAAAAACATAGCCTATACTTATCACCCATAATTACACAACAATAAAGTCATTTTATCGATCTTAAGCCGAGATTTCACCAAGTTAGTAGCAGTGATAAAGAACTGTCTGCTTCCGTAAATGTTTACTTACTTAAGGTGCGCGGACCAAGAGAAAAGAACCCTTCATAACATATATGCAGCTTCTAATAGTTCCCATAGTAGATGGTGCGAACTTTTCCTGATATCACAAACAATTTTTTAAACTACACCATGAACTCTTCCTTCTTCATACATTTGTTATAGGCTAGAGGCAATAAAAAACGCTTGAATTGAAAGAGAGAATAACAGTGACTGTTGGAATTCGAATCTTTGGCTCATTATTTTGAGACAAAATAAAACACTAAGATAATCTTTCCAACACTCTCTTGAGTTTTAACTGAATCAATATGTATGTCTACTAGCGACACACAATTTTGCCTTTTAAGTAGCTCACTAGTTGCGCAGATTAGTGACTTTTTGGCCTATCACTCACTCTTTTGAGCGATTTGCTAGTGTTGTGTGATTTGCTAGAATCACTAGTGTTAGGAAGTCGAAATGCGAAAGAACAATCAAAATATTCATAAAAAAATCTTCTGCTTGAGTATCAACTCAACTCATTCATCCATAAACTCACTTCAAAAATTCAACTCACTCACTCGTACGCATTGCGCACATCTTTATCGCTTCAATGATGTTTGTTCAAGTTCATCGACTTACGCACCATTTTTATGCTTGCACACGTGTACTGCGATCATGAGTTTCCTATCCGTTCCGTCCTACCTTCTATACTTAATCGCTGCTTTATGTTTGTGTGCAACCAAACACAGAGCTGGTAGATTATAAGGTAGAGAGAGAGAAAAACTCCAAGGCAAGAAAATGTAGGTAGAAAACTTCAATTGAAGACAGCACTGGTCGAGAGACAGCGAAATGAGGAATCGTTTTTCAACATATTCATCGGAACCAGCGCAATAGCGAGCTTGGAGCGAAAACGTTCAGCAGTTCAGTTCACCACGACTGCATACCGAATGCTACACATCGCTGCCCTATACCGACGCACAACCAATCCTTTGGCGTATCATTTCCCTGCCGCAGCTCAGGAAGGTGCAGATGCGTGAAGAGCATTGCGATACAACCGCTTACGCACGTCGCCGGTACGCATAGCGATAGAACCGTCCATCGCACGATTTCTCTGCGGCATGTTTTATGCTCGCCTGCGGTGAAACTATCATTTCCTGCGGCCACTCTGCTGGGCAATTCTGTCGCGATCAATGAAAGGGAAATAAATGGAAACCAGCCGGTGATCGATATGTTTGTCTTCAACCCTTGCTGGTGTATATGTACGTGCGCAACCCCCGTCACAGCCCGTGTTGATCGTTCGAGCGCTCGATACGCGCGTCGAACACTTTCCTAATGCAAATCTCTCGCAATGCTCGCCGCACGTACGCAAATGCATCCCACCGCTGCACGAAATGAAAGTTCGATCCCGATCGTACGTACGTACGGATGGATATGCCGGTGACGCTGCAAAACCGAGCTACCATTACGCTCGGCGAAAGTAAAGGCTTCCCGCGCTCGGCTGTGCTAACTGGCGTCCATTTAGATTAATTTTTACCTTCAATGGGGTAGAAAGTGTTCGGATCCGGTCGTAACCTTTTCGGCTGCACGGGGCGTTTTATTTGACATCGTTTTGACGTGCTGTCGCTATCATTAGTGCCGCGGATCGATTGTTGAATTATCGATCAGCCCTGTGCCGAGGACGTGCTATGCTACGAAAGGTTTCTCCTTACGTGCCCAAAATGCCGAAATTGGCAAGTGTCTACAATTTTAAAGCGGATGATTGTAAATAGGGAAAATCGTAGGCGGAATGTAACATTCGGTAGAAATGTTTGACCACACATAAATAAATGTAGCATAAACATCGAAAGCGCTTTACAAAAATGAACACCAACCAGTACAGGTTACAGTCTGTTAAATTGGCATCTTGTGTTAAATAATTTTTCTTATTGACTTTTCCTTTTTAGAAATACACAAGCCTAAAACGTTGTTTTTTGGGTTTGTTCATGGCCGAAGGTCGCCCGGCCCTTTATTAGAAGCATACAGTGGTGTCCGCCCGGCATTGTTCGTAGAAAAACGCCGCAGCGCGCGTACATAAAATAACATAATTTAAAAACCCTACTGCCAACATCCGAACTACACTCGACTAGTGTGCCCATTCAGAGAGAGAGGGAGAGAGAGAGGCTGCCAAAATCATCGTCAGCTGCCAAAATGTTGCCCATCCGAGTGTGTGAGACTGTTTCAAGGTTTCGCGCAACCCTGACCAATCGCTGTGTCGGTCGGTGGTCGCACAATTAAACATGGCCCAAAGTGTTTCCTCGAGCCTCCTTCATGCGCGGCGTGGCCGTACTTGAGGTGAGGTGGAAATCACACAAAAGCCCCGAATTAAATTCCGAATCGAAACCGAAAACCCCGTACCGTGAGTGAAGTGAAGTTTTCCTACGCCCCCTGACCGACGGCACCCGTACCCCGGTAACCTTGAGCGGAGCAGTAAATTTAGCGGGCGTAAATTCATTTGCCAGCGGAATGGAGGCGAACGCGGCGAAAACCACCAGCCAGCCATCGTGCTGATGGAAACGAAAATGAATGTGAAGCATACGCAGCATCATAAAAACTGCGCCTTCGAAATGTTACGCTGCGCCGCAAGAAATATGTCAAACACCCAAGAATCTTCGTAAAATCTTCGTGTGACTTAATTTGCTTTGTATAGGGCTCGTTGGGTCTAGTACCGAAATAAATAATATTAGAAAATTGCTTCTTAATATTTGGTTTCAACACCAGTTGAAAGATACCGATTCGACGATGTACATTTTATACCAAAGCAATTAACACGTGTACCCGCACGTGTAACATTGCGCCACACGATCATGTAGCAGAGTTAGGCAGATAATTAGACTTTGCTTGCCTATAGCATTTCGCCGATAGCACACGCACGCGCAGTGCGATTGCTCGCGTAAACCAGCACAGCGGAACGAAAATGCGCATGAAAGTGGTTAATAGGCTGTCATGTTCATCATCGCAACTCATCAAACACCGGAGGCCATCCCGAGCCGGTGTTTGGTGAATCGGAAACATGATGATGATGATCATCTGATCATGCGTTGAGCAACGCAAGCGCGGATACGCCATTGTTTACAGCAGCCACAGTTTTGCCGCTGTTTACCGGAACGTAACCAGCTTATCATTCAAATCTCTATCAATGTGGCGTTTTGTGAATTTATTTTAAAGTATTCGTTTTCATTATATAATGAAACAGCCTTCAAAGTTGCCTACATATATATATTAAACAAGTTTAAAGGATATAAGAGAGAAATTCTGTGTTATTTTCCGATTTTGTAAGCTATTTTATATCCTCTATAATTAAAAATAATTCTGAAAGTGGGAAGATCTCCATTACTCTCTCAACGCATTCCAGTTCAACTAAGAAAAGTAAAAAATATGTTTCATTAAAATTTAGCTTTTTGACCCTTACTTTGCATGATCGCTTTAATAGGCGATCTTTGGACAATAGGCTATTCTTTGGACCTTTCAAGGACCAACAATCACAGATCAATCTAATTTATGATTTAAAAACCCAACTCTTATTGGCGTAAGAGCAGAATAGTCAGGACTGTCTATGGGGAAACAGTCTTTATATGATTTCGTATCAGTCTTATTGTGTAAAAACCGATTAAACTACACCCGGCGCCACTGGACCACCCATGGACGTTGTAGTTCAAATGACGTGTCAGTATCATTGTATAATTTTAAAGTTAATCAAGGTTATAATAATTGGATATGAAAAATTCAATCCACTACCAATGGTGGTGTAGAAGCCCGTTTATGCGAAAACCAAACATACCCTATGAAGTCATTTAACCTGTGACCACTGCTTTCTGCTGCAAGCAGACGTACGACTTTTAAGTGAGGACGCGTCTCTGCTTCACAAATGGGTCAACTAACTATGTAACTCGATTGACACAATCGCTCACACGTTCGCTAATTGGATCCGATGGAAAGCATAAACTAGACCACAGCCATCGCAGTGTCACGTACAGTGCGAGAATTGGCCCAGGGCTGCTCTACTGCGTAAACATTCATTAATTGGGTTAATGTTTCGATAACTTAATGTATATTTATGGACCATGTAAACTGATCACACTTGGACGCAACTATTGCTTGGCTTGGCTGACTATTATGGGAGCCATCGGCGATGATCTGCACGTTGGGTTATGAGACATCAACAGAGCAATGTTTAGCATCTCGTTGTGGGCATTAGCGACAAAATGCTATTTTTATCACGTTTATCAAAGGCACGTGTTTTTATCAACTAAGTAATATGGAAGTTGAATCGTGATGGGACATTTTGGAATGTACCTCGTGAAACGGTGTTCCGTTGCATAGTTGGAGTGAGCGACATCAGTTCCATCCCAATAGCGTTAAAATTGTTCGATATCTCCAAATGAAGTATGAAATTTAATTTCAAAACAAAAACTATGCAAAAAGTGATTGCGTGTCTCGCTTGCATGTAAAGGAAAATTACTTTTCCATAAGAAGAATGTTTGGATCAATCGTCCGAAGGATCTTTTGAATGATTCTTGGAACGTCAGTTAAAATCGGTTTCATTTCTTTTGAGTAATAAACTAATTAAAAACGCTCTTTTTCTGGAATGTTTCCGGCCATTAATGTCCAATAATCTCCATTCTGATTGAGTAGTATGCAAACGGTACGACAAAGAAACAGAAGCATTACACTCACCTGAAGCTTGACCGGTTCTTTCACCCGTTCCCGTGGCGGCGCTTTCTCGGGACACTTTTCGAAAATGAGCACACGCTCGGCGACGGACCCACGGGACAGGAAGGGCCGTATCGGGCTCGGTATGGTTTTCGGCTGCATGTTCAGCTTCTTCTCATCGTCGACCGAGTTGCGGCCAAAGTCCTTCGGCAGCCGGGTCGTCGCAACGTTGCGCGTAAAATTCATCGACAGCTTTTCCTGCTCGCGTATCTGGTGTATGTTCAGGATCGGTATGTGGTTCGGCTTCATCGGTACGCCGTTCCAGTGCTTCACGCTAGGCGTGTCACCGGTGCTGTGGTTTGCGGTACCATTGCCATTCGTCGTACCGTTGCCGTTCAGTGTCGGCGCACCGTTGGTGGCGGCCACGATCGGGCCGCCACCGTTACCGGCGGATGCCGCAGTCACCATGGCTGCGACGGGACCGGATTGAGCGTTGTAAAGAGCACTACCACCAGCACTGTGGCTGCTGCCGGCACCGCTACTCAGTCCTGCCAGCTGTGCCCGGTGGTCCACCACGGAACCGTAGTCTGGGACGTCACGATCCGGCAGGGTCGAGGTGATCACTTCGGGCAATATACTATCACTGCTGTTCAGCACGGTACCGGTTTTGAGCGCGTTTATGAGACGTTCCTCTTCCCGGGACACTTCATCCATAAGATCCGCGGTGTTTTTCGCAAAGCTGCCGGGCGTGGTGGCGCTACCACCGATCACTTTCGTGCCGGCGCCTCCGGTTTTAACGACGCGGTTCTTTAGCGGCCAGCTCGGCACATGGTTGAGCAGGTGCTCCGGTTTCACTGGGGTTTGCGGTTTTTCGCGAACGGGCCCGCCCGCCTTACCCTCACCAATCGTGTCCTTCAGCACGTCCGGCACGTTGTTCTTGTTGAGGGTGTTAAAGTTATTGTTATTGTTGTTGCTGCTACTACCACTGGTGCGCAGATAGCTCGGTCTACCCGCGACGTCCACCGACACACCGACACCACCGCTCACCGTATCATCACCACCGATGGCACCATTTCGTTCGAACTTTTGCAAAACACTTTTGATCGCCGAGCTAGTGCCCGTTGCCGGCGTTCGGATGCTTCCTACACGCTGCTGCTGCTGCTGACGCTGGGCCGCAATGCGCGCCTTATCTTCGTTCACGAACGAGCTGACCAGCTGCTCGAGGCTGTTGTTGGAAAGGTTCGGCGCTTTGGCAAGCAGTTCCGCTACACCGGCCGCGTTGGATGTGGGTGACACACTGCCGCCTGGCACAACTCCCACCGGACCGGACTGTCCGCTGGCTACGGCACCGGACGGACCGCCCGGCTGACTGGTCGGTGTGTTGGCAGGATTTAACGCCTGGCTGAAGGCATGCTCCGCACCGTCACCGGTGTGACAGTTGAGGATCTCGGTCGGCGCTAAACCGCGCGCTTTCCAGGTCTGGTAGATGGCTTCAGCGTGGTCGGAGATCTGCTTCGCGATCGCATCCAGATCCTCCTGGCCCTCGACGAACGTTCGCACGGTGCTGGACGGCGACGTCGAGGTAGACGACTGTTTCGCTGCCGTTGCCATGTTGCATGCACGGTAAGGTAACGCCGGATTCCGGACGCGTCCACGTGTTCCAGTAACACCACCACCGAGCAACGTAACGAATGCACACAGTCACACGGTACGGGGGGTTTTTGTTTTATTGCGTTTTACCGGTACATTTTCCGATCGCACGTCATCGATTTCGGTAGTGCCGGTTTGACAAGTGTGGACGAGTGTGCCGGCATCAACGCCAGAGGGCAAAGTTCATCGCAGTACCGTCAACCCGAATATCGTCACCGGGCAGCCCGAAATGCGTGTTGCGCGTAATACACCATTCAATGGCAAATTAGCCAAAACATCCGCATATACAAGGAAAAAGAGGGAAAGAAAGAAGTACAAAACGAAAGTCAGTTTTAAATGTCGCCGGTTTGTTATCGCTTTACGCTGCGTTGCGTTCGCTGTCACTGCCGTCGGAGCAGTACACGCACTGTCACTTGACACTAATGACGTCGGTCGTTAGTACATCTACACGACACAAAATGGCGAGATGAACGGTGGAAACATATTGGTTTTTGTTTTGCTTTCGCTGTTTAGTAACGATAGTAATAGTTGGCAGGCAGCGTAGTGTAAACACACGGTTTGTCGCACGATTTGCTGTTCTGCACAGCACACACGCAACAATATTCACACCATCCACACGCAAGCACACAAACGCACACCAACACGGCTGGGTGCAGGAATCGGTTAAGGCTGCATCCCAAAATTCAAACTGCTGGATTCTGCTGGCTTCTATTCAAAGCTTTCTAACAAGCACTCATTCTCTGTATACAAGGCACGACAAATAGCACACTACAGATCACATCGGCTGATGATCGCGACCGGTGGAATTTTCCTTTTGCCAAATGGAACGCCTATACGAGAGCATGTGGGCAGCTCCCATTGCTACTGCTCGATTGCCGATCAAACATGCACGTGCCCGTAGAAACACACGTGCGATTTGTTTCGCTGCACCGGTATTATTGTATCACACGCAAACGCACACGAACACAAACACACACACACAGATATTCCAAATGGTATTAGCTTGATCGCACACTGAGAGAAAATGCGTAACAGAGAAAGAGACAGAGCGACACTGAATATTAGCTTCCTTGAAACGAATATTTTGCCGATATTTTGTTGTTTTGTTGCTGTTGTATTACATTTTCTTCAAGTAACTTTTTCATACAATTTTTGTGCGTGCGTGTACTTTTCTCAAACCAAGTACTTGAAGATCGCGTTTCGCTTTTAGCGACTTCCACTTATTGACACATATACACAACAGGCACTATTAGAAGGGATGCACATTTAGGTCGCACGAATCGTCGGATCGTGATGCAGAGGGTGGCGATTTTTGTTTATCTATGCACACACACACATACACACACAAACACTTTTGTAACGCTGTGGTTGAAAGATTGGCAAGAAAGAAAAGGTGTTGGTAAGAACAAATGTAGCACGTGTAGGGAATTAATTAGTATCCACATCATTATTATATCGGTATTGATTTTTCTGTTGATTTTTCTTTTCCTTACACCCACACAAATGACCCGAGGTGCGTACGTGGTGTTTGATGTAACGCTCACAAAACTCGTCCTGCGTGATAAATGTATGTGTTTAATATGCTATATTAAATATATTTTATTTTTCACCTCCTACTTAGACAGCTCTTCAAAAATTGCGAAATAAAGAAACTGACAGTAAACTTGCTTTCTTGCAAGAAAAAAAAAATAGCACCAAAACAGTAATAACAATTAATAAATAAATTGATTAATAAACAGAACAATAATTCGTATGAAGCAGAAAGACATTCAGATTTAAAATAGCTAGACTTTTAAAAACATCAACATGACAGCAGGGAAAAATAAACATATGTTAAACAAAGACCACAAAAATCTTATGCACACATGTTAAACATTATACACAATTTGCACAAATGTTACAGCAAGAGTAAAAACATACTATAGACTATTAAGAAACCAATAGAATCGAACTGCGTTGTGAGATGGTGCAGCAATTCGGAATTAAAATTTGCGATCCAAATTCTGTATGTCGTTTTGAACAGGATGACCGGTTACTATTGTTGTGATGGGAAATGGGAAATTCTTAGCTAATGATTCATACCCAAAAAAATCTATCAAATCCTTGCTCGGTTCTGTTGTGCGTTGCAAAAACCAAAAACAGTTCTAAAGCACTCCAAAAAATATGTCTGTTCCACTTGTGCCAGCAGTGCCGGAGAACGGAGAAGTTTCACACCACGGCTTCTGACCGCACAGGGTTCTTTAAGGTACACATTTTCACTTGATAGCACGAAACCCTCTAACTATTTAACTACACATTAACGCAATTTGCTTCAAACAGGGAACGATATTAACGCACTGGAAAGTAGTCTTTCAAAAACAAAACAAAAAACCAAAAACTAAGACGTCATGGTCGTCATCGCATTGCTGTCTTGCTTTTGAAAAGGAAACAAAAAGGAAAATTATATTGCATTATAAGAGGATGTGGGGCGCGGGGAGGGGGGTGGAAAAAGGGTAACAACCACCAGGGTGTGCGAGTAAGTTTTTTAAATGTATCCATAAATTACGCATGTAAATTTAAAACCGTCTTGCAACAGGTAACCGCTTGGGTAAAACATTATTTTCTGCATTAAACGATAACCAGAGGGAACCACTATTGAAGGGTAAGCAAATTAGTACGACGGCACACAAGCAAAGAAACAACACGCACGGAACTCACTTAAAAGGAACAAGTGTTGATAGTAATAGTCGAAAGCGTCATTCATTGAAGCGCTTTGGAATCGGATGACCGTTCTGCACTAGAGCAAAGAAAACTTCAACAAAGCTGTCGAAATCGAAAAGGCTGGCACTAAAGTTGTAAAACCACGGTTACTCTCCTAAAGAAGTTTTATATAAAAAAGTGTTTTTGAGTTAGCCGGCGACAGCGGAGAAGCAGCTGCGTTAATTGATTTCAAATCAAGTTAATGGCAAAAGAGATTTCGTTACTGATGTGACCATGATGTATGGGGAGACCATCATCGCCTTGATGCACACTAACGCACACTAGAGGCGATGATTAAGTTCTGTTTTTTTTTTTTTCGTTGTACTGGCCCGATTTGTTGTCGCAGTAGCACCTCTACTTTGGTTTGTTTCCTTCCTTCACTATTTTTAGCACGCATCGACAAACCTTCGATGAGTTTTCTTGCCTCGTCAAAGTACCACGTCAAAGCGCGGGTAAGTGAAAAGCGCAAAAAGCATAGAAACCGTCAACGAGAGTGCATTTTGCAATTGCCACTTGCAGTCGTTCCTTAAAATTGCACAAAACAAAAAAAGTATTCAAACTTGATTGTAAAACAAAAAGCTTAAGTTGGATATTTAAATTAAAAATCATTTTTTCCTGATACAACATTGAATATATGTAAAAAAAGAACAATTTTTACAATCTAAATGTTGTTCCTCTTTTTCGAAGCGTTAGCCCAGCCATAACCTCTTTTCGCATTCTCTTATCGATGGCGCACATACACATAATGGCAAGAACATGATCTTTATGCACACGATCACTCCATCCATTCCATCACCTAAATCGAAGGTCACCGACGTCTAGCACCCTTCGTTTCAGTCGCTTTTAATTAAAACTTTTTTTTCCCCCGTCCCCTAAAACGCGCCGTTGTTTTTGTTCACATTTTTTCGATGTTTTTCATGCCACCTCATGTAGCAACACACACACACAAACACACTCGAGCACAAATTTTCATTCGCTTTGTGGGGGAAATTCCTCACACGAAATCATGCCTTTCACGCGCACGCACGGAAAATCACTAACGGGACGGAATGGGGCAGAGGGAAAAGAATTTTCCTTCACCCTTTACCATCCCCACCTTTCCTTGCTTTTCATAATTCTCCACGGTGCGTTTAATGCATCACATACATTACCGCTACGTATTGCACACCATCACCAAACCTCGTCTCACACGTCGCGGTGTCCCTTTCCTATCGATTTTTTACACTTTCATTTAGTAACATCTGGTCGAACAATCGCCCCCAAAACGAACTGGCGGAACACTAAAGAGCCCAACTTATTGGAAACATTACTTAGCAGAACGACACAGGGCGCGGAACTATTAGCACGAGCGACACGAGCGTACGAGCGACTGGCACTGTGGAAATCTTTCTCGCAACTGCGGTTGTGCACGGTGCGCGACTGGGACGTGATGTTGAACGCTTCCTGCTCGTGGATGTCCCTGCCAACCTGTACTACCACACGGGCCCGGCCGTTCTACCGTGCCAGGCGACACGGCGTACGATCGATTGATTGCGCACGCGCA
>STHB01022947.1:0-11585 GCA_018908115.1 Anopheles rivulorum
TTCCAACAAAATACCACAATGTTGTTGTGCACAATGTTTAATAAGGCACCCTGTGGAACTGGCACGGTCTGCGGTTCGGCTGGGGTAGATAAAAATGAGCTACACGTGCGTATTTAAAGTTGTTTTCCGCCAGAACAACCGCACATCGGCACCAATGGGGTGTGGGAGGTTGTGTTTTTTTTCACTCCAGCTTGTTTTTTTTTTGTTTCTTCCACAATTTTACATGCACTGGGGAGTGCTGGTGTTGGTAACACTTTTGTTACAATGTTCGACACGACGTTACGACATTTCTCATATCGCATAATAATGAGCGTTTTTTTTTGTGTTTAAAATTGTTTGTAATCCATTTTTACTTGTTTTTGTATTTTTTAAGCATTTTATAGTATTTAATGCTGATGAAACATAAATTTTCAATGATATCAAAATTAATAAAATCTACGATTATTCATGATTCTCTGAGGTAAAGCTTATTTAAAATTCCTAATAAACAATGGCGGTCCTCAGTGTGATGTAATATTTCAATAGAAAAACACACGCACACACACACTAGGACTGACAATTCAAACAAACGAGTTATTCCATTCGCTCATTAAATCGCTTATTAGGCTACATTATCCGCCATTAAGCTGTTAACCGGGTCCCACAATCGAACGCTGGCGTGTCTTTCACCACCACCATCACCATCAAGATGTGCCACGGAGCACACATTTCACTGCAATCTAGCGACAAGCAAAGCGACAGCAATTAGCTCCTATCCGTGGCAGTACAGGGACAAACCACCCTCTCACACCCTCCCCATACCCCCACCCACCCTGGCATGTCAACACGTGTTGCTTTTCCATCGCACGAAGCGAAACAGACACGAACACGGGCCAATTTGGCGCACCCGTACCGAATCTCTGCGTCAATTAGCGGAACGCTCCTAGAGTGGGTGTATAATTTGAGCAGCACAACAACAAAAACTCCAAAAAAAAAACACATCGTAAAACCATTGCGCAAAACATTTCTCCATCGACCGCGTGACGCTTCCTTTGCGTTACGCCGTTTGTGCGCGCAATTGGCATAAACAGCCAGCTCGAATTTCCCTTACCGAGAGCTTTTTCGTTTTTTTGTCTTTTGCACAGGGAAGACACAGCACCCAGTACGTGTGGTGGAACGGATTGAATTCTTGTCGTGAAATTAATTCACCACATTCCGTTTTCGTGGAAGTTGTGTTGTGTCGAACGGGCATATTTTCGTTGCGGATGCGGCATGCTTTGCCTTTTATGCCCGACCCGACCGCCAACAGACGAGGGTACGCTTTTTTTTCTCTACCGAACAACTTCTTCGTACGAATACAAATTGAACGGATCCGTTTGCGTACGGAGCCGCCCCTCGCGTGATGGTGGAGTAAAAATTGCATACAGGGAAGGGGGGGGGGGGGGGGTTAAGGGCGTGTGCAAGCGACGAGCAACCCAAACCTTGGGTTTTAAAATGTTTGCTTAGGATCCACCGCCCGACGGGCATGGCGTAGGCGTACATTTTGTCTTCCCGCTTTCCTCTCCCCCTCGTCTCCTTCCCCTGCGTTTGTCTACCACACCCTGCCGGTAACCCTTGCTTGTTCGCGCATCTAATAGCGCCCCTCTAAGTTTACTGGGTAAATATTTATCCAACATGTCGCGTGGGACCGCACATCCCGGGCGTAAGGCCGGGGGTTTTCCCACTACTACGAAGCACTTTTCTTTTTGCATTCCAACACACACACACACACACACACACACACACACACACACACCCTTAAAATCGAACACCATCGCTAGCCAAAATCCTTAGGCCGTTAACCTGCGGTAGATAGATATAGAGATATTGGGAAGACAAACAATAAAGAAAAAAAAAACACACAAAGCAACATAAAAGTTGCTGTCCATTTGTACAACATCCTCATCGGGCCAATTTCCTTGCGGTCCGCCCTTGCCTCCAACAAAGCAAAAGGGGTTGAATCAATCGAGCGCGTGGTTTATGGTGGCCTATTTTCTGGTGGTCTGTACAATCACCGTGCAAATAAGCTGATAGCCTTCGATTTTCACTCCCACCAGTGCTATCCGGGCGAAGAATTTAGGTGGTATGTTGGGCAGACCAATGTAACGGCGTCGCTATGGTTACGGGTTTCGTAGCGCGATGGAGACGCCCAGTACGTTGTAAAATAATCACATTGCGTGATGACTTCATAGCGCACTTACGCATCCAATAAACGACTTGAAATTTCTTACAAAAACATGTATATCATCTTCAATACGATAATTAACTTATTTATGCATACTTATGTTGTACACGCTTAACAGTCACTGCTCAACACATAATACTATAAACCACAGACAGAAAATCCTGCAGATGAGTGACAGTGAATCATCTTGCTCAGAGTAACCTGTTAAACCATTCAGCAAGCATCTATTCATGTAAAACTTGCTGATCGATTAATGGTGTTTCGCGCCAGACACATCCCACCGTACTTCAATTCAAAAGGAACCGCTCATAGAAAAAGCTCACGCCAAAAGCAAGCAATCAATCAGTTGGCGCTGGTGATGAAGATGTTCCAACCCCGAAGGGCAGGACGGGTTCATTGTCTAAAAAACATTAATTTAAAACTCACACTTTTACCTTCAGCCACGATTTTGCCGAAGGATAACAGGCACAAATTAATTAAGTCATCGATTTGTTTGTTGCCACCGCTCCGTGCCGGCAAAGCGTGAAATTCCATCCACAAACGATTACGTCCACGTGAAAGCATGAAAGTGCACACGCGGGCGCACATCACTCCCCTTTTACTGGTACTGGATTGGTTTAAACCTCAAAACCTCAACCAGCGCTTCGCACGGCAAAATTGGTTTGATGTGCATGAAAAGCGACGGGCGAACGCTCGTCGCCAAACACTCCACCGTACCGGGGTGATGTACCCAATTGAGGACAAAAGTTTGATGAAAATTTCACGCTGCTAAAATTTTAATGATTATCTCCCATTCAAATCGAGCGATGCGCGTAATTTATCGTCTCGCGGGCACAGAACGCGCCCAATCTGTCCCACAATCGTGCGACGGGAGCGGAAAAACGAGACGCCAGCCACGGTTGGAGGGATGAAGATGGATGACAACAATGAACGGTTGGCCCGGTACCGTCTTCACCGTACAGCTTCACGGCCTGCAAGCGGCTTTCCAACGAGCAGAGAAACTTGTTTTATTCTTGCGTAAAAGACTCGTAAGACTTTGCCGACATCGCTCCGATCACGCTCAAAAGCAACAAAGCCAAAGATTGTAGCTGGGCACGATGATACGCAACACGAATATTTGTCAAACGGAAGCGAAAAGTTGTTAGGGCCTGGCGTTTGGTATAATTTTCACCATGTTTCCCCATCCCACCCACCCAGAGGATGTTGTGGGAGAAGTAAATAAACGGGATCCACCCCGTGTGCCCCCACTCGTCCGATGTGCAATAAAAAGAAAAGGAACGAAATTCTAGCGTTGCGTTGTTGAAATTGGCAAGAATATTGCGGGTTGCGCGGAAAGCGATCCACTTTGGATAACAAAAATAATAAATGTTTTGTCATTATTTTATCATGAACGTAATGAACGATCGGAAGCGCTAGAAAGCTGACTGCAGAAGTTTTGCAACAAGGAAACGAACGATACTTTAGATAGTGGAATGAGATTGTTTAAGCACATTCAATGTCCTTATGTCACAAGTATTATAAGTTTTATTTTTTTCCGCTCATTTACTGACGCCTGAAACGCTTCACAGAATTAAAAAGGAAATCTAATTTTATTTCCAATTCGATTGAAATTCAAGCTAGGACAAAGCTACAAATAAGGCCTGCTAGCCTGTAGGGACACAATCTAAATTCTCGAGAGTGAGAGAGAAAAAAACACCTTCCCACGACCCAGGACGCACTTTAATTAAACATTTTCCGTCCCAGACCGAGGCGTGGTACGAAAATTTAAATTAATTAGTGTGACAAATATTGGCAAAAATGGGACGACGATGCCCCGACGCGTCCGTACGCGACGGACGAACGGACGGAAGCCGGAAACCGGAAGCGTGCAACACCGACTGACGCGTGACAAAGTTGTTCTAAGGACGTACCGGTCGGTGGCCTCGAAAACCGCCAAAGAGCAATAATTTAATCATTCGCTCGGTTGTGCCACGAACGGCAACGGGTAGTTTGGGGGGTGGGGGGGGGGGCATTTTTTCCGGGCATTTTGGAACAGTTCGCGTTATCTGGGTGCGAGATTTTCACCTGGCGGTGAAGTTTTTGCACTTCGCTGAGACGCGCTGGTGACTTCATTAGTTAAGTATCGGGAAGGGTACAGTAGTTGGCGTCGTGGTAAACAATTACCGGTGGCACTACTTACCAAACGACTTTAAATTATGATAAAAAAAGTCTTTTTTAAAAAAATATTTGTTTCGATAATCGTCATGTCAGCAAAATTCCAATTGCAAAAAGTTCTCTAAAACGAGCACCCTTTAGCATCATCGAATCATATAGTTAATGATAATGCAAATCAAATTTTAAGGACCTTAATCTTCCAGTTGGCTGGTTCGAAGGGATCCCGATTTCGTTCAATGCACATTAATATTCATAAACATTAAACACAAAACTCAGCGCCACGCCTATGCCGATAGAACCACACCTCCAACAACTATCCCTTATATTAGAGATTGATAGTTCCCGGGAAAGGTTCGATTTCATATGAACACAAACCCCTATCCCCGCACCCTCACACCCTGTTCCCTTATTTCCTCCCTCCCACTAGCATGAAGCTATCACGTTTGTTATCATGATTGATATCGGCAAGCAAAGCTCATTAAAAGTTTTCAAAACCATTGCCGAACCGAACCTTTTTCGGTGCAACGGGATAACGTGCCACCCCAGAAACCCAGGGCGCGTTCCATCCTAAGAAGGGTGCGTCCACTGCCCTTAACAGGGGTTTCGATGAAGGATGCTTTCGATTTCGTCACATGGGGAATGAGATTATTCATGACTCTCAGGTGCATATTTTATGTCAACTCGTGGCGGTAAATTATTTTTACAGCTATTTTTTAATTAGTTTCCCAAACACGAGCAAAATTGAAGTTTTTACAAATAGTGCAACTGGGATAATGAGGACTTTAAACCAGTCTCCCCGTCCTTTGTGTGTATGTGTAGCTTATGCTTTTATGTTCACACCTCACTTATACTATGCACAAGTGTATGCATCGCTTCGCAAAGTGCATCTCACAAGCGGCTCTTATCCAAGGGAACAATCAACGTCCATCGAATAGGGGAAAATTATGGGTACTCCTTTACAACCTACGACGCTACGACTCCATCACACACGATCGAATGGATGGGATCGTTGCCAGCTGCGACCAGGTAATTTGCCAAACCCACATCATATGCTACTGCCCAAAATGGACAAACCCGGCAAGTCCTTTGCGTTGCCAAACACGATCGACACACACGGAACAGGAAGTGGGAGGCCTACCCATACACACACACACACACACATGCTCATCGTTTATTCATGCTACTTAAAACTACTTTGCTGATAAAAAGCTTGCTAAAAACAGGGATAACTAGCCTAGGCCGGTCGATTACCTTCACACCGATGCCGATGGTGGAACCTCGTTTGCCACCTGTGTGTGCCTGTAGGATGAAATTTTAATCACACCAGCCTTTAACCGGCATCGGTACAATCTTCTACACGTTTCTAATTTTCCCACGCTGACCAGTCCCGTGGACAGGCTGTCAGGAATGGGAATGGAAGTTAATTGGAATTGGCTCGTCGGATCGACGACCCATAAGGATCGTGCATAATGTGTGGCCGCCGTTTCCTTTTTGCCAGACCCGTACCCGAGCTCGAGACCATTAATCGCCGACCATGTTGCCGCATGTATCAGCCACGTACCGTCCACGAGTGAGCTACTTGAGCACGCACACCCTGTCCACCCGTGCTGCTTCCCCCTTGCAGCCCTATATCGGTCTGCGCTGTTTAGCATATACGGCGGTAGACGCCGTCAGGCGTCACGTGGGAAAGTTTCATTTCGTATCGTAGTTAATAATTAATTTCGTTTAAAATGAAACGATAACAGGGCGTCACAGACTCCGAGCCCTGGAGGGCTTTTGTTAAACATGGGCACAACACTCTTTCGCACCTCTCGGAACGTTTTTCTCCTAGCCCTGTGTTCGTGTATGTGTTTCGGTGAGAAGGATTAAACACGACGCTTTACTACAAAAACCGACACCCACACCATGCGTGTGTCTGTCTGTGTGTGCTGTTCGTGGACCTGCCCAACTGCCCAAAGATCCCACCCAAACACCCAACAATTTGTTATTCTGAAGGGATGCGCAGTGGCGGGTATTGGATTGTGACCACACATCAGCAAATTATTGCATTTTTGATCAAGCCAGAAAGGTGTGAAGAAACGATTAGCTCCTATGAAATGCCACCATGTCTAATTCATTGTGCTGTGAATTATAAACTAGCAGCAAAGGAAGTTTGTCTTATTGTTTAGCAATATTCTTCAAATTTAAGTGGAACACCTTTTGAAGAATCCCAAAAGTTATCTCACATCAGTCACCTTATCAGGATGTCTCAAAGCAATACATAATTAATCATCTCTTTATTGCTGTAATAAAGCCTCAACGGGAAAAGTCACATTATTACTGCTTGTTTTCTTCTAAATTTCCTTTTTAATTTTAAATTAAATTCAGTGAAACTTTAAACCCATTTTTGCTAAGCTTACAGCGTGAAGAGTATTAAGGAAAAGAAGATTCTAATTGTCGCAAAAACAAAACGTCTTTCAGAAACACTTTCTCGCCATGGTTTCTAACGACCCGTCATAACAAATGCAAGACTTTTCATTTAATCTTTCATCAGCGTCGGCTCTGGCTTTTCGCACCTCATAACTGATCTGACTTCGCTTATCGGTAACGAATTATCTTTGTGCTCCAAGAGCAAAAGCGCAAAAACCTATCACTTTCTCTGCTCATCCCGCTGTTTGCTTCTCAGACGTCTCTCCAGAACGCCACGGCCACGCTATTAAGCTAGGCAAGCGTTTCCAAGGCACGAAAACACTTGTCAAGATAGAGATCTTTATTGGTAGTCTCTGTCCGATTGGAAGTAAAAACAACTAGCTAGCTAGTCAGTCCCATTCCAGGCCGCCAGGACGCTAATGACGAGTCGTGTTAACGAACGTCCGGGAAGGAAAGAAAGACACAAAAAAAAACACAGGACGGAAGTGAAGTTTAAAATAATAAACATTGCTTCGGCACCAGCGAAGGACACGGTATACGTGCAGCAAAAACCTCCGGAAGAATGGGAATGGGAAACTCCGATGGAAAATCTTTCTTACCTTGCTGGCGCTAGCGAGTATTGAGACGCCATTTTAAAGTGAAATAAGCAAACAAATGAACAAAAAAAAAACACTTCCAATGAATGTTTCTTCGCCGGTTGGTGTAAAGTCAACCGCAACGAACGGGAAGTTTCGTTCGGGAAAAAGCTGTTTCGTTTCGAAATTAGATTTTTTTTTTGTTCTTACTTCCTTTACGCTAAAAATTAAACAATAGCGCTTGCCGGCCCATGCTGGTGATGGTCAAATTTTTACCACAAAATGAGTGTTTTCTTTCTCTCCGTTGCTAGCGCAAACATTGCACACACTCACACACACAAAAAAAACACCCATCGTTCCCGTCTAGAATCGGTCTTAATATTGTGCAACTAAATCGTTTCCAGCATAATCATGTCCGGGGCGCCCTAACAGCTCCAAACGACCGACCAACCTACCGACCGGCCGTGTTCCACCGTTTTCGGGCTGGTAAGATGGTGGTACAAAGTTTGCCCTTTCCTTATTGGCCGAAGGCAGAGGGCCGCGCGTAACAAAGACCGAAAGACGTCCAGAAACTTTCACCTTTCTGGGCCGGAAGTTGTGTTGCCTTATTAAAATTAGCTCAACCAACCGGTTTTACGGTGAAGCGAAAATAAGCAGCAACATGGTAAAACACAACATTCTTGCTGTTTGCTGGTTATGTTTGTGATTGTTTCGAGAAAAAATGATTAAATATATTGTTAAAAAAAACTGCTTTCTAAAACACAAGTACAAATGAACAAAGAAACCTTTTTATGTTGCATCAAACATTTTTGCACCTTTGCATGATGGTGTCGATGGTTTGGTGGGGATGAGAAAAGTTGTTCTTAAAGCTATCTCACTTCTTTGATTTTGGAATTCAAACGAATTCAAAAATTCAACTGTGTGTCTTGTGAAGACAAAAAATAAAACAACTTAAAACCACTCTCTTTGAAGCGAAGTTTGTTTCACTTCGTTTTCTGTTTTGCTGGCGTGCCACACGATAACGCTTTCGGGGGTTAGAAATAAAAACGCACCAAACACGTTCCGAATGTTTTCTTCCCATACATCTGCTCTTGTCTTATCTCATCTGACATTCTTTAAATGTGAAGCTAAGGAAAAAAGGCGAGTACAGCAAATCCATCCAACTTTTCCACCATTCACCATACGCCACGCTATACGAAACAACGTTCAATGAACGTTTTTGCAGCAAAAACATTTTTGTCCATTTTATTTGGGGCTGGAAGTGTTTTATTTCTGGAAAATGCGTGCCGGGAAAGCTGGCAAAAACCACATCGCTGAATGAATTCACGCACAACATGCACAACATGTGCGTGACAAGGAAGTGAAGGAAAACCTGTTCCAAACCAAGTGAAACTTCAAAAAAAAAGTGCCAGCAAAAAGTGAAAGTGTAAAAACACCCTTGATCGATCTTGCCCGATTGTAAGACAACCCTCCCTTGTTAGACCTTTTAACAGATTTTAGAGGTTTTTTTTTATTTCTCTCGAACCAGGGTCGCTAACATAACAGCGACAACAGTGTGATAAAGCTTCTGCATCAATTTAGTGCTAACAATATGCCAATGTCGGAAATCTCACGCTCCGTTTTTTTTTGCTTTGCTCTCGTTTTTGTTCGTTCCCATTTCCTAGGTGCGCACACTCTTCGTCAGCGGTCTGCCGATGGATGCGAAACCGCGCGAACTCTATCTGCTGTTCAGAGCCTACGAAGGCTACGAAGGATCGCTGCTGAAGGTTACCAGCAAAAATGGCAAAACGGCATCGGTAAGTTCGCCCCATTATCGCACGTTTTGTGTGCCCTTTCTTCCGGTTTATTTTTTTTTTTTTGTTATTTTTATTGGTGGCGAAGCGAACGAAAAACAAAAAGAAAAAGCTTCCCAATTTACCATTTACTACCACCCGGGTACCCGGATCGTTTATTTGAGTTTTCTTTTTGTTTTCTGCATCCTGTACCGCGTGACTGTAATAGCTGTAATACAACGCAAACTCACACTGTGTGTGTGTGTTTTTTTAAATGTTTTTACTCATTGCAGCCTGTTGGCTTCGTCACGTTCAACACCCGTGCCGGTGCGGAAGCCGCCAAGCAGGATCTACAGGTAAAGCCGACCACGTACCGTTTCACTTCCGTTTACTTTGCTAAACTTCACATCGCTCCCTAACCATGTATTTTTTTTATTTGTCGCCACTAAATGCAACAACAACAACCCCCAAAAACTGAGAAAACCAAAACAAAAAAAACGCAACTCACCATTTTCCCATCTTTCGCTAGGCTAATGTTTATTCTTTCCTTTATCTGTTTTGTTTTGGGTTTCCTTATTTCTTGTATCATTATTTGATTCTGTTTCTTTTTTCTTTTCTACACTCTCTATTTATTTCGTACATGATCCGGGCATTGCTGTATGGCTCGTATCACCACCGTCAAACACCTACTAACCCCACGGCCCTTTCTTTCACCCTTCCTGTTGTATCTCGGATGCTTTTATTTGTTGTGTTGATCACATAGCTAGTGGGTTTCTTGTTTCTGCCAATGTTGTTGGGTTTTTGTCAATATTTTGTCCTGGCCCCCCCTTGTCTTGTCCACCAACACACCGAAACCCTGGCAACGCCATGTAACCATGGAATAGATAGTAAAAGATTTGGTTCGAAACCACACGTACACACATACACACACACTTTTTGCCATACTTCTCGCTATCTTGCAAAACACTATTCCAACCTTTGATACTTTGGGTAAGAAATAACTCTCTTTCTATCTCACACTTCACACGTTTGAAGCGCTCCTTTTTCTGCCCTCTGCCCGAAAAGTTAAGCAACTTGTTGAACGTTTTGTAAACCTTTTGCACACGCCTACACACACACATTGAAACACACCGGTCACACTACACTCACTCTCGAACACATACACCCACATGTCGAGATCGTCACCATCGAACCATGGGAACGCGTCCTTTCAAAACCAGTGTACGCCTGTATACACTCACACCGAAACACGTTTAAACGAAACCACCAACACATAAAGCCAGTCGCCTAATACACATCTCTTAATCGTCTGACACTCGCAAGTACCATTGACCCGCAAGTCTTCAAACCGATCAAGAAAAGCTCTCCCTTTTGTAAGTCATTTTGTGTTGGCATTTACTTCTTCGATTTCCTTGGCAAACCGCTGAAACTTTCCATCCTGCCTTTATCCTGTTTGGTCCGTAAAGTTAAGAGACCCACACCACCTCCCCGGCGTATGTTTGGGGCCGTATGTTTGTCAACCGCTTTTCCTACACCATCGATCAACCCATTTCCGTGGAAAAGGACCTGTGAAGCGTACGGGAAAACACAAGTGTGCTTTTATTTGCTCGAGAAGACGCTTCACCGAGCTTGATCTTTGATGTGATTTAATCTGATTAGTTTTCTCTTTTATTCCACCCCTTACAATGGGCCACCTCTTAAGTGGTGATTGATCTCCGCACACTTCATTGCCTTGACATTGTGACATTGTTGCTCAATTGATCATCGTTTAAGAAGATTTTTTTTAAGAAATGGTTTTTCATTACCAGCAAGAAAACCAAAAATAAAAGCCCTTGTTTAAACCCACTGCTGTGTGACTGACGAAAATAATATATTTTTTTAAAGTTGATTACTTTTCCTTGTTTAAACGAACATTAATTTTTACAATCATTTTGATGAATTTTTGAGTTAGATTAATTATTTTTTTAAATAATTAATTGTTAACATTTGGCTTTAAAAAAGCATTAAAGAGTGATTAGTTAAGTTCCCTTTGTAATCGACCGCTGTAAGAGATGTTGCTTTAGTCTCTTCTATGTGATAAATAATTAAATTCTCTTCAAAGATGGTAGTTAGGCTGATCAAGAATAATATATTATTCGACATCGTGTTCCATAATTGTTTGTTTTCTTATTAAACATTTTATACGTTTACTGTTTCCTTAAGCTTTTGTTCGTTTGGTAATAACTATTTTAACGAATTTTTTCATTCCGATTTTTGTATCTAACTTTTTCACAATACATTAATAACACACTTTACGCTCTCGCTCATAACTCCCATTCTGGTATGGTTTTCATGATGATTGTGTGTTTTATTTCTTGCGTTTTTTGTGGCAAAAATAACAAAATGTTTTTGCAAAGAAAATCTTCCCCTCCCCAGCAAACCCAATAATGACTGATGTAATGATCTGATAAGCAACATTTCACCACTCAAATC
>STHB01022966.1:0-11582 GCA_018908115.1 Anopheles rivulorum
AGAACGGCCAACAGGAAACCGTTCACGCAATCGGCCGTGTCCGTTTCGACAACCGCAAAACCGTTCGGTGTGGGTTGCGTCGGTCTGTTTATTTTTAGCCGCTTTCTAAACGGGGCCGACCGGCCGGTGTCTCGTCTTTCACATACGCCCGGGTCGCTAATGCAGTCCCTGAGTCGAGAGGAAGAAAGCAAAAAAAAAAGCAATCCCGGAGGCTAAGCTGCAAGGGCAGAGATGAAAGCCAAGAGAGAGAGAGAGAGAGGAAAAAAAATGAACGCCCCACAAATAAAATTTAAGAAAAACGTAACACAAAAAAAATTCATCCGAATTTTCAATGGAGCAGCATGGTGGTTTACTGTACGGCGCAGCGTACGCGTTACGTTAACCAATATAGACAAATAGGCAAAGAATGAGAACAACGCCAATTTTACGTTGAAAACAGTTCCGGTGGTATAACACAGCTCCGTAATAGTACACCCAGAGACCACCGTGAAAACTGAAACGGAAAGTTGAGATCAAACCAACGACGTTTGAAACCGGCCACAGTGTTAACACATAGTTTTTGATCAATTTGTTAAGACATCGCTCAATTTCAGATCGTAGCTGCTGTAAGTAATGATTGTAAAATGCAATATGAATATTCAATATTCTATTCAATTTGAAATGGCGACTTATTTCAGTGTATTTAAAAAAAAATTGTATGTGTAGAAGTTTTTTTTATAATATGTATACGTGTAAACGCGCATTGAGCGAACTATCCAAATTTTGACAGCTGTCATTTAAAAATTCAGAACAGAATAAAACAGTGAACGAATGAGACCGTCCAATCGAAATGTTTTTCAATTTAATCGATGTTAAATATGTACAAAAACTGCAAAAATGTCGTTTTTGCAATACCAGGAAAAAAAATATAACGTACCATAAGCTTTGATATGCTACGAAACATCTAAACGTATAAAAAAAAGTTGTACAAAACCCGAGATTTTACTATCTGATCCATAATAGTGACTATGTGAACAAATATTTTGTATGCTTCGACCTTATCGCAAACGTTCTTTCCGACGATCACACGCACGGAAGGTGCGAAATGGATCGACCCACATAACCAAACGATATCCTTCGAAAAATATTACATTTATCTACACCACCCAGGGAAACCCGGGAATGGTTTTTGTCCCGTTATGGCGCCTTTTTTTTTGAAGCCACATGAAAAATCGAAAGAAAAACCGTTTGCACGACTGAATAGATGTCTGAACCATCTATCGTGCGGGCCTATCGGAGAGCAGATATCAAGATAAATTGTATTAAATATATTTTTCTGATTTATGAGCCATGTGTGGTATGGCACACGAACCGAACGGACCATGGGCACACTACTGTATTAGGCAGGTAGACAGTTATTTTCAGCTTCGACCAGCAGTTTTAGTTTACCATGCCAGTGTACAAAAGAAAAACACCGATAGTCTATGAAAAGACCGTGAGATGCTTCATGCTTCGACGCATCAATTTTGAGTGCGATAAAAAATATGGTACGGCTTCTTTGTCACACCTTTCACTTGTTCCTTTGTTCCTGATTGCAATAGTTGAAACGTAAAAACCATCGTTGAAATTTTTTATATTTTGTCGATAAAAAAAAACTATAAACTACTGTCTATAAAAAACTGATATTTTTTAACACATTTAGGATGATGTTATGATCCAGTGCAACGCATTAAGCAAAAGATATAGAAACGAAATCGATTCGATTTTGCATGTTTTGGTTTAGGCTAAAATTTTCTTAATTATTTAACAATTCTAAAACTAACAATTGCAAAAGAAATGTTACATAATTTAGATAATACAAAAAATACTTAACTAAACTTTATGCTGCACCGTGGGTGAATCAATAATCTGTTATATTTTGAAGAATTAAACTAAAAACATCTTTACGTAAGACGTTAATTTAAAATTTTGATGTAATAAATAAAAAGTGCTTGCCCTCCAAAACACCATCATTTCATTATCGAAACTTACCAAACAATTACAAACACATTCCAAACAGCCCGTTTTAGTAAAACGATAATTTGGCTGCAAAAAGATGTGATCCATTGTGCAGCTGAGGGCACGAGTAAGAAGCACCGAACAGCGTAAACTGTCTTTGATGGCAGTGCAACATGTTGCCCAATTTTGGGGATATAATCGTTAACTTTTAAAATCTCGTTTTCATTTATCCGAATGCCTTTTTTGGGATACGCAAGAACATCAATTTCTCCACCCTGCCGATTAAGCACTCAATCGTGGGAAGGGCAACCGTCAGGATCGTAACGTTTTATTGAACGATCTCAGAATGATTTGAAACCTATCGTTCACTGTGCGGCAGAGCACGAGTAGCTGCGGCTGTGGTTGGACATACGAATCACGCTGAAACGAACTGAATCAGAGCAAATATAAAACTCGTTTGGAAAATTCTCCCATTGCGCAGATGATAGTAATGGGCCAATTGGATAATGATGATGACGTTTAGTGAAGAAGCGAGCGGCAAATTGTACGTTCGACAGAAAGTAACAAACGTAATTCAATCCCGTTACGCTTGGTTTACGCTATAGGAAATATAAATCACTCAAATCCGGATAGTGACGAGTAGTGAATAACTCCTTTTTTTATTTTTGTTATTTGGTTTAGTTTGATATGGAAACATTAAAGGTATTTTATAGTTACAAACAATGGTATTTTCAATGGTAAAGATATTAATGTACAGCAATACTGATGCACGTACCAAAGCAACATGAAAAATATCAATTCAATCGATAAAATTATTAATAAAACGAGTGTCTTGTAGTCAATTGTAACGTTTTGTTTCAATTAATGCACGTCAACTCAGCAACATCTCCGCATCGTTGATGGCAAATGCTTCATAAAACCGGATCGCTAACAAGAAGCTATTGTAATGGGTTTCAATTTATCGTTTCCATAAAATTCATTTTTATGGTTTAATTGCGCACAAAATGAAAATTCTTCAGACGCACGCAAACGCATCTGCGCGAATACCGGCCAATGTATTTATTGCTCAAAACGTCTACAACAGGACTATCTAATGAAAAACAAACAAGTAGAAGTTGTCCATGTTTTTTTTTGCTGTTGCCTACCAAATTTTACTGCCTTTCGCAGCAATACGACAAGCAATACACCTATTAAAATCATCAAAAGTTTACTAAAATAAGACCAAAAAAAAATGGAGAAAATAATCAATTTTTCATATCGCCAGACTAAACTGAACATTGTCTAACCAGCACAATTGTGTTTGAAGGCAAATGTTCTCCAGACAAAGGCGTATGTTTACAGACAATTTTGTGTGCGTGTGTGTTTTTTTCTCTCCCAGGATCAATGGTGATTGCGCGCCAGAGTCATAAAAGAAGAAAGGCAGTAATTCCATACCCAGAGCAATCGTTTTGAATTTTTATGTTCACCAACCGTCCGCCCGGCGCAATGTCGGTGACTCATCGTAGACATTGTTGATATGCTGGCGTAATGTGAACGTATTTTGACAGCCAATTGAAAGCAACATCGTGCCATGCCTGACGAGACGCC
This sequence comes from Anopheles rivulorum, assembly GCA_018908115.1. Taxonomy (NCBI): domain Eukaryota; kingdom Metazoa; phylum Arthropoda; class Insecta; order Diptera; family Culicidae; genus Anopheles; species Anopheles rivulorum. The sequence goes on from STHB01022966.1 coordinate 3,565, forward strand.
GTGATAATGCTGCGTTATTAAAATGTGTTTTTACGTTTTGCAAAAAAAAAAGCCATTAAAACAGCTTTTGTGTGTCGAGCCGACAAGCAAGTGTGTGATTAGAAAGTTCAAATACACTGTGCGAGATAATCATACAAACAGGAAGCATGCCGTCGATCCTGCACATCGATTAAACGTCATCTCAAGTATTGGTTCTAGTCTCTTTTTATTACGAAATATAATTTTAAAAGGAAATAGGTCGTTCAACGTCGTCTTACAACAGACAGCGCATCTTCCGTACGATGCAAAAGCTTGTTTGCTAAGGAACCAGCCACACGCAACGCCATCGTACAATTGGTTAATGCATGCTTACGATACTTCCATTTGGCTTAGCAGCAGCAAGTGCCGAAATCAGGCGTACCATACATCAACAACTACAACCGGAAATCGTGGCAATATATTTACATCCCTTCCGGAGGAAATCAGGTTCCTTGGAAAGATTCTTTCGCGGAAATCTTTTTACCGCCGGGCTGGGTGGCTGGCTGGCTGGTGTTGCCGAGCTTATCGATTTTGCTCCCAAGCCCAAGGCTTCGAAATATATACGCCATTCTTATTATCATTACCAGCTAACGACACACACACACACATCGTGTGCGATACGATACGGTGCTATTTGTGATGCGCTTCGTATTCCCACGAGAAGCATTCTGGCAGTCTGGCAGTGTCATGCGGCGTGGCTGTGGTATTCTATTTCATTTTGCCATTTTTTATTTCTTACACCCGAGCTTGCTTACATAAATTTGCATGTGTCCCATTTGCACAATAAGCAGCCATCAAAATTTGTTTTCTCCAGTTTTTTTGTTGTGGTTGTTCGTTTGTGTGCTAGGCTAGGCATTATCGAAGCGCAGAAAAGTTGGTGGAAAGGATTATGAAATCCTTCTGGGACGGAACATTAACGAGAGATGCATTGTCATTCTTTCGTCCGCTAACGAAGAGAACGATATTTTGTTCTTTTTTTTGTTTGTTGTTGCTGTTTTACTGTTGCTGTTGCCTTAACTGTGGAATGAAAAATAACGATCGGTTAAATCAAACAGGGAATTATTCAAACGCTCAGTCACGAAATTCGTTCGCTGCCCTATGCAATGGTGGTATAAGTTCTGCACGATAAGTAAGTGGAAGCGAGCAATACGTTCAGTTTTTTTTCAAACCCGCCGGTTAAATCGTTACATGTACGGTTGAAAGAGAGAACAGCAACAATTAGACTGCATTTACCGGGCCCGAAAATCGGGTCTGATTTGTAAACCGGTCCCTTTTAAAGTCGCACGCATTTGCCCCCAAAAAAGGGCACACCGAGCGGTACACCCGAGGAGCTTTACGCCCGAACTACGTCTGAAGGTCAATTATCTGTGATGAATCGGTGGTCCGAAGGTTATCGGTGAAACGGGCAGGTTTGCGACACGGGCAAACATCACCCCATTATAGAAGTGCAATCTCTGCCCGCCTACTAACGTCGCAAGTACGTGTAAGCACGTAAATGCAGGAATGTAGAATACGCAAGCAAAAGGAGGGGATGAAAAAAACAGCCAAAATGGCTAACGCGAAACTTTCTTGAATACGACAGACACCGGCCATCCACCAGGGGGGTTAACAACGTTCGTGCGCTGGATGGATCTAAGTGTCATGCCCTTTTTTCGTTGGCAGCTTCTGTTGCTGTAAGGAGAGCTAGCGAAAATGTCTTAAATGCAATAAAATTCCCTTGTTGAATAAAGTACTAGAAAAAGGATACAAGGAGAGTAACAAAAAACAAAAAAACGATCCACACAAACACACTGTCAGGTAGGAAGGATTTATCCAGACCAGCGCCAAGTTGATCCTTACGTTACGACAGGTTTTTTTTTAAAGTGGCAGGTTCCTACGGGAAGCAGAACATGGTTAACGGAGCTACGATTGCTCGTCGAGAGAGAAAGGAATTTAATGATGCATCTGAAGTGCGTTGCTTGCCGATAAGACAGCTGTGATTTTGAATGTGTGTGTGTTTTTTTTAATGTTTTATTTTGTTTCGCCCTCTGTTGTGCGAGTTGAGAAAGGGAGAGCGATAAGTTGTCCAAAGAACGCCAAAGAAGGAGAAGCGATCTTCAGTACTTATGCCGCACCGTTTTTAACCGGTCCGTATCATCCGAATGCCCTTGGCCGGAAAAAAGGTAACCTCGCGACTCGGGGCAAAGCTGTTCGCAAACAAGAACGCCCGGGTAGAACGAGTTCTTACGGGACCAGAAAGAACCAGAAGCAGAACAAAAAAAAACTGCCTGCAAAAGACGGTTATGGTAGTGTGGTTCCTTGCGCGGCCCCAAAGAAAGGAGTCGAATTGCTTGGCGGAGAGACAATGCTCATTAGAACCAACCATAACCCAAACGAAGAGGATGCCATCCACTAACGGTGCTGCTTTGCCACAAAAAAGGAATACGCTTTTTGCTGTGTTTGAAGTGAAACACTTATGTCATGCTGAGGAAAGAAGAGAAAGGAAATTATCGTACAATCCCCTAGAGTATGCGACCGAGGCGGCCATTGTGATGGAAAGCTTAGTTAATATTTTTATTCCTTTTTTTTTTTTTGGACAGTAACTACAATTCCTGTACCACCAATTTGCTATAGTACAACTTACGGAGATGGTATCAGTAACAGTAAGTACTTTTTTATTTAGTGTAAAGTAAAATCGTTGAAATTGTCATTCTATTGAAAAGGTTTTAAAGGCAGATTGAAGGCACATCACTTTAAACGTTATGATAAGTGAGAGGCTTGAAATGGATAGCGATCAGATCCGATATCTTGACCTGCTTGGTCAACCCTTTTTTTCCAAACGAATGTCCCAATATGGTATCGTTGGGTTTCTCTTACTCTGGTTCTAGAGTGTATCTATTCCAGTATCTCCGCAAACCAGTAGAATGTAATTCTTGTGCCGGTTCGGGTAAGGAATGGAGAGAAAAAAATACCGGATTCTGAAAATAGTGGCAGATAGCGTACATAAAACTGCTGTCCAGCATCTGATGACGACGCACCTTTAATGTGAGCTGGCGACGAATATGTTGCTTGAAAATTCTTACATCTACTGTTTCGCAATAAAAGTTCCTGCCGGTACCGATGGGCAAATTAATCCACCGCAGCGAGATGGAAGTAAAAGCTTAGCCTATGGCCGTAATGTCCAAACAGGTTGTCTGGACGCACATGCTGCTCATCCAACCGATCACGGGCAGCAGCATCACGAGTTGATGTGTTAAGTGAAGCGATGCGTGGTACCGCTGCGTGCGGCCATCATCAGACAGCTTATTTTATACAGAAGGACACAATAATTGTGTTCGGCTCATGTTATTACAAACTATCCATCGTCAACTTTATTACATCTCGCCCCGGGATTGCCACAACTTGAAGGTTGTCCGCGGCAACCCGAACGCAAGCGGTCGTTCTAGCAAGAATGCATTCGCCTGGCATGTCGGAGCCAGAACGTGATCTTTAAAAAACCATCAAGACGAAATGTAAACTTGCATCGCGCACGTATCGATCGACGACGGGTCTTTTAAATTTGTCCGGATTGGTAATCGAATTAACGGCAAAGAATGAAAATAATAGCAAAAAAGGATAATTATCGTAAAGATATACTGGAATTGCATTTGATAGCATGCGTCATTACGCTGGTAAGCGCAACCTGAAAGGCATGAGTGAATGCTCTCAAGATGTACACAACTTACAGTAGAAGTATCAATAAAAAATCAAAACAAAAATAGATCGTTTCTCAACATAAGTTTCATAAAAATCATTCGAATATGTGAACCCATTCCGGTGAACTCTGAATAAAATGACAAATAATCCTGCTTAAACGAAATGCAATATTGTTGCAAAGCCGTACAGAAACTCACCCTTATAAGTACCCTTTTGGACACTCATGCGCCACATTCAACACGAAACGATTGGGAATGTTTTGCAATCATATTGAACCGCAACTGGAAACAGCTCATTAGTGTATGGGCCATATTTACTCAGAAAACATTGCAACCCAATGGTAAAATACTTAACAGATCTCAATAATGAGTTGATTTTCACAAATGAAGCAAACGCGATAATTTCCAACAACAACAAAAAACTTGAACAAGCAACACGGCCTGGCCTGTTATGCATGAGTAAAAAGAAAATTGAGAAAAAATACATCACAACTGTGTGCGAATGACATTAATTGGTGGAAAAAACAATGAGGCTTTCCAACGGTGTTTTAAAATAAAATTAAAAACTTTACTGCTGTACTTTTCCAACAAATATTTATGTTTTAACAACGTCAACAAGAGTTTATTTAATTATTCAAGGAACTCTGAAAGCCATCACTTATAATCTTATTCACATTCGCAGTAATGATGTATTTCATAAAACATTTGTTTAATTTTATGTTTAAGAAAATTTATGTTTGTTGTTTTTTCAAGTATTTTTTTTTGAATCCATTTGGGTGGGTAACATAAAATAATTCGCTTCTTTTTCATCGACACCAAAATCTTTGACAAATATCATACATTACCAGGTAACGTTTCGTACCGTCATTATTTTCGCTCTACTGGAACATGTAAAAGTTTGGTTAATATAAATTATATCCATAGAGTTCAAATGGTAGTAGACAAGGAACGAAAAGTGCTTCTAGTACGGTCTTTACAAGTTATAGAATAGTCTGGGGGGGAAGAGATCACACCACCAAAAACCCAAAGTGTTTAACTGCTCCCGCACTGTGACAAACGGATTCACTTGCAACTTTATCCCGATTACCTAGCTTGGAGCAAAAAGTCCACCTTTTTTCCACCATTCACCAGCAACGGAATGGACTAGCATAAATCATACTTTTATGAGACCTTTCCCGTACCCGCACCACGGGAAACCGGTTCCGACACTTTTTGCTACTTGGTTATGCTCGATGTGCGTACACTGTTAGAAGAACGCAAAAAAAAAATTATAGCACGAAGCTATCCATTGAGTAAAATGTGGGAAAAACGGTTCTATGGCATTACAGAAAAAGGTCAACCAATCGAACAAATCGCTACCGTTCGAGTAGGTCGGTTTTCAAGCCGCCTCGTTCGGGCAGATTCTGGAGGCAGCCAGCGATTCCAAAAAGGTCATAAATTACTGCGTCACTGAGCCGATTTCTTTCGCTCTTTCGTCCTAGTGCTTCGTCCACGCAAGAAGCACCATCCAGGATGGCCCAGCAGTGTTAAGCCGCCAAGAAGGGCAGCAAAAGCCACGACAGTCATCCATATCGCACCGCCCGCTAATGTACACCGACGAGTAAGGAAGCTCCCATCGTGCACGTCATTCGAGACAATGGCAATGGTCGCACACTTCATGGATTCTGCAAATGGGCTGTGGAAATGCGAGTCGCTTATCGGCCGATGCCTAACCAACAGTGCAATACCTGTCCCCACACACAGAGGCGTAGAATTTTGGCACCGATCAAGACAAGTTTGTTCTAGTTGGTCAACCGTATCCAATAATAGGAAAGGAAACACGAGGCTGACAAAGGCTACCCACCTATTGCAGGATTGCGGTGGACAAACGTTTAAGGCATCAACCGGTTTTGGGCAGGTCGTTGGCGTTCTCGGGAAATGTCCCGTGTGCCTATCGTAAATTGGGCTATCTCGAGACTGTATTTAAAGCATGTCGATGGCCGAACGAACAACACCAACGCTAAAATTTGGTGCGGTCCGTTAAGAGCTTTGACCGGTTACCCATGCCGTTGACTTTGGCCGTTACTGTGGCGATGCTACAGCAAAGAAGAGCAACACAACAACACAACACATGTTGTGGCAGAATCTTTTGCATAATTTAAAGGAAGAACATGTGTGAAGGAGAGGCCAGAAATGTTGATAACTAGTTTCATCCGACACCGAAAGGGTACGGGCCCGGCGTGGCTTCACTTTCCTTCGTTTCGCCCGCTATGCATTTGCAAACTTGTGTGGTCAACGCTCAAACTACGCAAAGTTACGTGAGCGTACAATATTGCTGTTGCCATCGCAAACAAAACAGTGGATGCTCCATTGGGTTTTTGCTTTTTTTCCGTAACTATCATGTTTCACAAACGAGCCTTTTGGCCGCCGCTTCAAAGTATGTGGTTAATCGGAAAACAGGAAATGCTCCAAGGGTAGCCCCGACAAGAAGATTTTTCATTACGAGCATTTCCGAATTATTCTACAGCACTTACGCAGCGACCCTCAAATGAAGATGAGAAAAGTTTTCACGATCCCTTATCATCTATGCTCGTTAACCGCCACAACAGCCGCACAACTGCTTTCTGCAGCTTTAGGCTTTTTTTTTATTTGCGAATGTTACTAAGTATGCACGGATAAAAATAAAATCAACCCTGTTATTCGTGAGTACACATTTTGAAAACTGTCTAATTCGTCAAGAATTTTTTAGTAAAATTAGTTGCTTATCAACTTTATTTAATGCATCACATATAAAACCATTCACTCCAACGTCACGCACGGGGAGATGCTAAGAAACTGAGTTTTAAATATAAAAATAGCAAGATGATGAAGATGATGATGCCATGCAACGGACGAGTTTTGCATATCTATGAATAAGCGACAAATGTAAACGACATACGGTTTGAGTCATGAACATGATCGGATCGCGAACCATCGCGAGTCGGTGTGTTCCCTAAGCCGGCTAAAGCAATAAATTCCGACTCATCCTCCATCACTCTCATTATAAATGAGCGGTTTCTTGTGCTTTTGAGATTGTCGACTGTACAGTGTCCCTTCTCGTATGAATTACATGGAGATTTCAGTCCCGAGTGAGACTTCGTTGCGCTTCCTATATGAGAAAGATAATGATCTTTATTCGATGACGGGTAGAACATTGGTCAGTCGTGATTGCCGTGTTCGCTCACCTTTAGTTATTTGTAAAAGGCAATGCAAGAACAAATGATAAAAACACATATTGTGGATAAAATAATAATACGAAATATGTGTAAAATATAATTGAAGTATACGTTATTGGAATAAGAAATAACTCATATTCTTTAAGATTTATTCAAAATATGTTTTTCGATCAAAAGCCTTTATGGCATATCTACTGACAATGAACGCTCTTCCTATTTTCCAGAGGACATTATTTTGATATCCAATGTCAACTTACATACATGCTCTATTATACTCATTCACAAGCACATGAAATACTATCACCGAACCTCAGTCCGCTTCCCAATTAGAGTCTGCGTACGGTCAAACTTTGTGTATTTTACTGATGTATTTTGTTGAGCGCACCTGGTGAATTAGTAATGAAAGTGACAAACAACTAAAATTACGTCATACCAAGAACGACCCATTAAACATATGGAAGCACGCACTGCAGCCCGTATATGCTCGGGCGGCGTTTTGGACGTACAGTTTACTTCAGTAACTCAATTACTACTACTACGGCGACACCGTGTGATCGCTTAAGCTACAGCTGGCAGCCAATCTTTCACATCAATAAATGATTCTGACTGCTGTGTGATAAGCCCTTTTCACGTCGGTGTATCTGTGACCTGCTGGATGGATGTCCACAACTTCTCGCAAGATAATTATTCACGAGCTGTAGTCCCTGTGTGGACGTAGCAATGAATTACATTATCATCCTTTGGACATCATGCCATGTGGTGTAATGTGTACCGCGTTTCGAGTTATTACTTTAAACATTTAAACTTTCCAGAATAAAATGGCATACATGTATTGCTTGTGAGAACACATTTTACTCAATACAACACGCATCGCTTGAGGGCGAAAATAACATTTACGTACGTACCACGCATACGTTGGTCAGCGTATTGAGTAATTTTTGCATCGCTTTGTCTGGCATGCAAACTATCCAAATGACAGTTGCTTGATGGACACGCAATCGCCACACTGCGTGACAGAAGTTTCCTGAGCACAGATTGACCTCCAATATTATAACTGCATGGATACAACTACTCTGTCCGTAGTACACGCTAAAAATACGCATCTTGACGTCTCGCAAAATGCGAAAGAAAA
>STHB01022975.1:0-11581 GCA_018908115.1 Anopheles rivulorum
TTTTCACTTTAATTGTCCCTTTTTTTTATTTGGTTACCATGTCACACAAACCGTACAATCACGTGTATTGTTTACTGTGGCCTTAGCGAGCACAAATCACGCACGCACGCAGCTTATTGTAACGATTGTTTCGAATGTTTCCTCAACCCATCGATTATGGTTATGTTTTACTTGTTCTCCACACACATCCAAACATACCAGCACACAGCCGGTATTTATGCTTAGCTGTTGGAATTGAACACAAATCGTTGCAAACACTCGAAAACCTAACCTAGAAGTCGTAGTTCGGTCGCGCTTCAAGATCGCCAACGACGCACTGTGCATGAATCTGGTCGCTCTATTCATCAACTTCGTTCATCCGGTGTTTGTCACACTCTGCTCGAATTAATTTCACTTGCCATTGATGCTTTCCTGTCATGTTGGAACCTTACAACATAATCACGATCGTTGTTTTATCCGTGCGGGATATTTATTGTACAATGTCTACAAAAAAACCCTTTGTCTGCGTGAGACGGGCTGTCATCGGGATGATCGGTTGTCAAGTGTTAGAATAGAACAGATAAATCACAGTTTTGGTTATTATATTAAAAATTACATTTATTTTTGCCTTGGATAAAAAAAATCTCCTTAATTTGAATAATTGATAAGAAATAGCAAATGATCATAAAGCTTTAAAAGATCTTTTTTTTTCTACGTTAAAAACGAACCAAAACTTAAAATATTACATCGATTCCATGTAATATCGCATCACGAAACATAAGCCAACATTTGCACATCGCTAATATTGCACTCCCCGACGTCAGATAAAAGGGCCGAAACGTTCACTGACTTTTGGCTAATATTCAGCTTCCATATACTTCTGTATATGGAAAACGACTATTAGCCCACAAAACTAAACAACACAAAAAAGCTAGGTTAGTGTGGGTGCCTATTGCGTATTGCCATCGCCTGCGTCACATTGCATCGAAGCATTGTGCAGCGCAAGGGTTGCAAGAGGTTCTACCCAATGTTCTCGTTACTGTTGCGTCGAGTTGCGCACGTGGGAACACATTTCACGTGTTATGTGTTGTTTTTGTTGTTGTTTGCCTCCGAAAGAAAGCAATGCATTGTTCTGTAAGTTATGCATAAACAATAAGTTTTTTTTCCGAATGAACGTTATTTTATTTATCTTTCAGCATCTTCAACTGAATGTCTCCAGATTGAAAATTTCGTCTATTGTAACTCGCTTCCTTGTTTTTCAACCGATGTGACACAATAAAAAGTGTTTGCATTAGAGCAGTGAATGTAAACACTCTTAATATATGTGATGTGTGATGATTGTCTCTAAATTATGTATTAAATTAATGTTTATCGTGGAAAAGCAAGCTATTTATCTCCTTTAGCAACGTAAATGGCAGCATCACAGTGATCATACATATATATTGCAATCACTCACAGAACAAAACTAAAGCAAGGCTTGTACAAACTTTTCTCGCGATGATGACATTTTACTTTCAACTTTGGCTTTTCCTTCCAAAAACCTACGGGCAAACAGGTTTCGGTAATGAGCAATGTCCATCATTTAACACATACTCCCATAAGACTTTGTGCACGGTCACGTAGCAAATCTACGGTTGTATCTACCTTTAAATAAAACGTCACAGCTTTCCAGTCTGCTCCACTAGCACCAAGATGCGTTTGTTTCATTATAAACTTGCTGCGTCCTTTTCCAATCACAATGCAAGATTAGGACAAACTGTTCGTATCTATCCTTTGCTTCTCTATCGGCGAGTAGTCGCACTTGTTTTTGCTAATATGTGTGATAAACAAAAGCAATGCGTGAGTGAGACAACGTACTAGGACTGGTGCGTATGGTTAGATCACATCTTTTGTCTCAGCCGATCACATTTGCTGCTTTCGTCGAACGAGGTGACGCGCTCGGAATGGGAAGCTGTCAATCATTTTGATTCGGTGTTGTTTTAATTAATTGTTTTCGATTTAATTTTTTCTTATTCAATTATTAAACTTATTACAAACATTAGTTTGCAAAATCAATTGGAGATTCCCGCGATTTCGATGTGATTTTAAAACTTTTTTTAGAGTTTGTGATATAAAATACGCAAAATGCAACTTCGGTAGAACTGTTTATTCCGAAAAATTAAGGTAATGAAAAGGAAGCGGCCCAATCAAAATGATCGGACTGTGAGTTTTAAAGTGAAGTAAAGTTGTATAATAATAATAAAACATCATACCATAAAGAATGCTATCGTTTTTAGGGAAAGAAAACACTGTTTACAACAAAAAAGCACAATAACTCCGAAACTGTTGAAATATAATTCTTCTTGTGATGCGACACACATTTTCGAACACTAATGTCACTGTACTGAACCCAACAGGCCCAACCCGATCGGCGGTACTGCCCTATATGGATCGATTTTTCAACTGCGCTGCTTATCAAGTGCGCTTCACCGAGCAGTCAACGGACAACGCGATCAAATTTAAACCAGGACTAACCGTAAACAATGGCATGTCTTTACGCTCGTCTGTCGCTCTCTCGCTCGCTGTTGGTTGGTTGATTTTAAAAACGCGTTTAAAATCACGTACCGGCAATAAATGGTCTCTTTTGTTGGCCGTTCTAGTGAAACAAACAATAAACCCTTTCTAATGATCGATCAACCTAAAGTGGTGCACCGCGAGGGATTGCAAGGGAATTGGGTCTGGAAAAGAATTTTGTCCCACCAAGTGTTTAAATGGGTAGTTACACGAGAATTTTGTGTTCCAAAACCTCAGAGAGCTTTACATTCGAGGAACCCTATAATCGAGGGGTTTGGTTTTTTTTTTACGTCTGTTAGGGTCACAAACGACTTGAAGTCAAGAATTCATTTTTCTACACTGCTAACCCACTAAACTGTCCCATTTGAACCAGATTTTTTTATATGTATATGCGCTAGGCTGGATAATGTTTTTTGCAATTAGTTTGTCCGAGTTTTTGCTGTATCGTCGACACGTAAAACCCATTCATCAACTGTGGTAGAGCTTTTCATCTTAATGTGTATTTAGATCAGAAGGAAAAATGTACCAAGTAAAGTGACGCACCCGGTACCGCTAGTGTTGAAATTAAGCCCAAAGCTAGGCCCAAAATTTTGCCCATCGCCTGTCAAACGGGACGGGGCGGCTTTTTGCAACGATCTTTTGCTCGAATTTTGCTGCGACGGCTTCATAAATTCTCTTTCATATTTTAGCAAATGCAAAGGCCTTCGCAATGGGAAATGCATATTTAATTTCCTTTTTCGATTGTTTTGTTTCGGTGTTTGCTTGTGCTTTCCCAAATGTGTTTGTTTATAGCTTGGCGACGCGAATTTGTGCGATCGCAAAAGTGCCACATCATCACGGCAGCACTATTTGAATTGTGACGTTACGCCGGAACGGGATAGTTTGCATTAATTTCCGGTAAGCTGACAGCGCATACCATAGCGTCGGTAGCAGTTACGCGCTAGAGCTCGGTGTGTGCAGACGCTTACCGTCGTGTTTGTGTTGCCGTGTGCAGAAAAGAGAAGAAAAAAACGAGTAAAAGAAAAGCGCTATGGCGGGGACAGGATGTACGTTGAAGGTGAATATCAGCCAGTTGCCTATGAAGATGGCGACCGCCGAGATAATATCCTACGTCACCAACCAGCTGGAGATCCCAAAGGAGCAGTTGGTGCGTGTGCACTATCGCCCGATCACAAAGACCATCTATATCGATGTGAAGGATCACGCCCAGGTGCTGAAGGTGCTGGCTCAACATGAGCCATCAAACATGATGTACATTTGCGGTAAGATGTACCAGATCCCAGTGACAACCGGCGACGGATCTGTCATTTTAAAACTGCACGACGTACCGCCGCACGTGTCGAACAGGGAAATCCAGCTGGTGCTGGGACGCTACGGCACGGTGATCCACGTCGGCGAGGGCAGATGGGCCAGCAAGTCGGCCCTCGCCGGACTGCTGGACGGCTACCGGTACGCGCAGATCATACTGACGACGACCGTGCCCGAATGTCTGGAGATAGGAGGCATTACAACGCTAGCGAGCTACCATGGCATCCCAACCGTGGTGGAGGAGACGCCAGCCTACGACAGCGAACAGGGCACTGCCGGTTGCGAACCGGTTGCAATGGTTGTTTCGTTCGGTGACGTCACATCGGCACCAACGTACACGGACGCTGCTATACAAACCATCTTGCCCTGCGTGGCAATGCCGTCGCCGGTCGCTGTTGCGGTGACACCCGAGAAAGATGTCCCGTTGCCGTCAGCTAACTCGCACACCCGGCTGCGGGAGCGTTTAACGGTTGGGCGCAAAGCCGCCACCTCGCCAGCGGAAACATCGAAGCGGGGCGCAGAAAATGGCGACAGTAAGCCGGCGAAGCAGCGACGCACCGATGAGATGCCCTAAAATGGAGGTTAGAAAAATGACACGCACACACATCCGCTTGCTTTTGCATCGGTTGCTTAATTTATTCTTTCTTTTTTTTTTTTTTATTTCCCTCTTTCTTCCATTTTTCTCGCCTGCGCCTTCGTTCTTCCGTTTTCGCTGATTTCGCTGATTTCGTTGAAATCAGAACGCGAAAAAAAAAAACACCAGCTCCAACACGGCGACTGATGACTAACGAGCGATAACGCACCAAGCCGTTTGTGCTCACCCACACAACTGCAAAACATTCGGCTTGGATACTGGATACGGCTACTTGATCGATGAGCTGGAAAGCAAATGGCCGATGTTTAAGGTCTGATGGAACGCGTTTGGATGTTCGCAGGGTATGCGTTTAGAAGCGTTGAGCGAGGAGATGATTTTGTTTGCACCTTTTTCTTTAACAATTTTATTATATGATTTTTTTAACAGGGATTTTTACAAACCCGCAACAACAAGAAAAAAAGCAAAAAACAAAAACGCCTACCAGAAGGCAACAAAAAAACAATATTAATTATTCAAAACATTTTGACCGTTTCGTGTCATTTATAATGCTTCTTCGAGTTGCAAACATGCGTAATATAATCGTTGTCCGCATAAGCAGCAGCAAAGACATTTAGCTTTGTAGTTTTGTAGTTTACATCTTTTAATGCAACATTTTTTCCCCCCTGCCACATTTTACATTTGCGGTTAGCATCGGTGTTGGGGCTTCGCGCCAGAAGAGACAGAATGAGGTGAGATTTTTAGATTTTTTTTTACAGAATAGTTCAGTTGGTAACTTCAATCATTCCAAATAAATTGTTTTAGCGAAAGAGAGTTCATACACGATTAAAGATCATCATTACCAGATAATAGACAGGGCACAATAGGCTGGCTTAAAACATTTCAGGGGTTTTTCTTTTTAAATACGTTGTATTAATCATATTATTTTATCTCTTTTAGTGCACAATAAAGATTCTGATGCACTTTTACAAAATCGTATTATTCTTTCCGGTCATCCAGCTGGGCTTACTACTCTATCCGAACAGTTGCCCAAACCTTCTGGGTATTATGCAATCGATGTTGTAGAGGATCACTTGCTTGCCCTGCCTGCTACGGTTGATCCACTCCATGGTGTCCTGTGTTGCTGCTACTGCTGCTGCTCGTCACGTCCTCTTCTTTTGTTAGTTGGTGCTCTTAAAAGAAAGAATAAGTCAAGATAGCAGGCTCAACTTATTCCACCTCAGCTAAATTGTCTTGAACGTAGACCTGGTGACCGTGTCCACTGGCGATCCTCACAGGAACTAAAGAATATAACAAGGATCACGTGCTGTATCGAGTTGGTGCAGATCAGGCAGTTCCGCTATGGAGACAATGGATTATGGAAGAGATTAGGAAGAAACCTCTCCGTTCTTGACGTCAAACCAGAACCGAAAAATATCTGCAACCAGGAACAACGTTTTCAAACTTGGAACTGTTGGTTGATGCCCCAGGCATTTGTCCACTTCAACTTCATGGTTTGCATAGTTGTAGGATGTAGCGCTGTCAAGCCGGCAACTCCATTACTATTGATGCTGTGGGTAACGTTCAAGAGTGGGCTTCTTCTACTACTCCTAGGCATCCACGCTCGTTCGGCATCAGCACAATCAAGGCGTTGGTGATGCTCTGTTGGAAATGCCGGCAAGGTTGGACCTCCCGAAGTCTATTGATATTATTTGATTGATGTTCCTTCGAAGAAGAAAAGGAAGATTTTCCATACAGTTTTCCAAATGGACGAGGGTAAGCTTGTAGAAGGAATTGCTTATTAGAGGACTGTGTTTCAAGATTTTCGGGTTACTTATTGTTTAGTCTTCAGTCGGCATAGTTGAAGATTGTTTCGCTGGAAGCTGGAATCGCGCCATCTAGATACAGCACAGCAAGAAGCTGCTTTTTATTTGAGCTTTCTCAATTTGACAAAGCTTATGCAAATGACGCTTGTGTCATGTGTCAATGTAGAAAGCTCAAATAGAATAAGCTTCTTTTTAAGCTGAGTTTAGTTCAGTGATGTCAAACTCATCTGAATTCGCCGGGCCCGGTTTGTAACGAGAATCTTGTTTGCATTAGTCTTGTCTGCCTTGTGTCTTGTCGCAGATCTGACTTCGATATTGCTGGAGAGTTAGGGCACTGTGTGTGTTTGACATAACTGGTCGTAATAATTGATTGGATTGTAATATGATTTGATTATAATTATAATTTTTTTTTGCCCAAGGCATTTTTAATTTTGGCACGTTGGATAACATTAATTTAATGGTTCATGTTACTGAAATGAACCATGCAGTTAATTTTCAGGAACACGTATACCTTTCCAAAACTTGGTATAGTTGGCAGTGTAAAACTTCCATAGAGTGGACAATTTTTGAGAGAGTTCTTCGTACGGAAATGCTGGTAATTGGAGAGCCCTGAATACAACAGCAACTGTCGACTGAACAAAGCAATGCTGGGTGTTTCATACTGAGTGTGCAATAAAATCGACAAGCCTACGTCACTTTGATTTGCATGGGAGCGTGCAAAACGCTTGGAAGAAGATGACAATAACTGTCGCTGGAGCTGGGTATTGCTGGTCGATTTTATAGCCGTTGCTCACTTACCGGCAATAATAGTTACGAAATCATGTTTTCTGACCATATTAATATCTTTCCAGGTACGAACACGCTTCAAGCGTGTTATTGGTTACGCTGATTAAGGGTGAGAAGAAACGAAGCTGGATCTTCATACAAATGATCCGTCATACCCAGCAAGCAGCTTCGAACCAGCTCACGTCCAGCACAATGGCCTGGCCGTTGTGCAATAAATGGGAAAGCAGTTTCATGTTGCATTCTAATCGCTGAACGCTGCAAGCCTGTACACGAAGAGTGCAATAAAATAAATGAGCAATCACTCTGAAGTGTGATCGTATATCCAGGAACGAAGATCTTCAAGGAATTTTACTACCTTGCTTCTTTCTCTTCTGCTTATTTGGCTCTACGGTCGAGGCCGTTCTTGGTTGTCCAGTAAAGAAAGGAAGTTGGAATCGACCCAATGAAGTACACATAAGGCACTTGCTCCAACCCTTTCGTGTGAGCGCTTGGATTTGAACAGTTGCGATGTTCTACAATAGTATCGACTACTATCGTACAACACCTCAACTGTCGGCTGTGCCGACGATTGCTGGCTCTTATATACTCGTCTCCGACTTGGCAAGCAAACAATTTAATAATAAAATAACACATATTTTCATTTAGAGCTCGCACCTCGGATGTGAGTCACACACGGCCGTAAAGTGTCGTAATTAAAATAATTGTTTTGCGGTGCTATAGCATGGACGACTGGAACGTTTTGCATGTAACTGATTGTTAAATTGAAGTTTAAGAAAATATAATGGGTGAGTTAACTTTATCTGATTTTATTTTATTGTTGGATTGGGAACATATGAACCGAGTGATGCACTGAGCGTCCCGGTCTCTGCTTTGCACATTGCAAGAGCTGCCCGTGCGGGATTGCTGCTGCATAACATTTTATGACGCATGTGTGCTCATCTCCAGTGAGATCGTTTATGAGTCGTAACATGTGCATCTCCTATACCATACCACTGCAGTGTAAGAAACCATTCGCGTTGTTTCGCCAGCGTGCGCTTCGAGGTACTGGTCGACGCGGTTTCATGGTTTTTTTTTTTGCTATTGTTGGCACCCAAGGTAATGTGAGCATATATATGATATATGCATATATGATGAATAAGACCCCCCCTAGAACCCCAACTGGAAACTGGATGATTGGAATCGTTTAACGATAGCAATAAAACACTGCCGGTACATGTTTCCGATGTGTTTTGTTATTATTCTTATTCAAGATTTAACAGGCACTGCCGAGGATGTTTTACCTTGGAAACAAGCTCAATTTAAGGTTTCCCTCAATATCGGGTTCGAATTATGCTTTCCCCATGGATTTACAGATTTACTCGTTGTTTAAGAAATTACAATCAACCAAACCCTTATTAGGAGCCAAGCCATTTAAGTACGAACGTGTTTCTGCCACATACTCTTAATGGCAACATCTTCCGGAATGGTCTCTTCAAGTCTATGCATTTTTCGTCTCTCACACGTGCATTGTGCACTTTACGGTCTCAAGTGCGCTGCAGGCTTTATTGGGCAGAGATATACGAGTTCACGGCGAACATGCTCAGTTGCGCTTTGGTTTGATTTACGACCCATGTGCATGTTAAGCATTCCGCTTTGCGCCTCTAACCTCATTAAAAAAGGCTCTAGTTGTCCATCACAATTTGCAGCAATTCCTGTTTCACGTCTTGGACGGTAAACCTCGATCGAGTGCGCATTTATTTTTATGATCCCTCTAGGGATTGCATGCTTTTAACATAATTGAACCAGTACCTGATTAGTTTGACCTATTTGCATCTATACTTTATTACTTCATTTGCTAGCAAAGGAAATATAAAAATTGGCTGTAATTCATTTTTTTTTTTTTGCTAAATAAGATAAATCCAAGCAAACTTTGTGATTATTTTTTGCATATAAAAAATCACGATTTAAGCAATGCGGCCTGGTCGCTCCTAAAAAAAAATCGCGATTTACACATTCTAAAATGAAATGAAAGCTAAACGGTCTCACTAGGGGTTCTCGCTTTTGTATGTGGAAAAGCAACTGTAGGAGTTTACGAAAATTCTCGCTTTGATTTCGTTGTCTCGCTCTTTCGTTTAGCGGAGATGAAAACAACCGAGAACTAATCCGATCCAGCATTTACAGTAAATGGGATGCAAAGTGTCACACGACACAGAATCGAAGCAACTATTGTGTATGGTTAGAATTTTTAAATGTTTTAAAAATTCCGCTCACACAAATAAAAATAAAATAAAAGTTCTTTAGACACTCTATGCAGCATGGAAAGATTCCAAAAATGGTATTATTTCAGGGTTTATGTAATTGTTTCCCATCGGGACATGACAAATCATGCAAACACAACCATTATTCAAAAAAATATCATCAGGTAATTTGAATCAAACATGCAATCGGGAAAATTAAAAGCATTATATCGGAGCGGCCCGGTGGTGTATTTGGCAACGGCGCAAGGCTCAACATGACCGGACCGGGGTCCGATTCCCATTCGGCTCGTCCTCCCGTAGCAAGGTCTGACTAGCCAGCTACGCTGTAAATTAGTCTAATACAGCCTAACAAAAAAAAAATAAAAACAATAAAATACTTCACTTTTCTTTGTCTGGCAAATAAAGCAAAAATAAATGTGTGGTTGACGATAAATAGAACCATGTTGAAATTTTCCATTCCAACAACTAATGATCAAAATTAGTGCATAAGCATAGTTGCAGCTAACAATCTTATTTGCATTAAATGTTTTTTTTTACCATATACCGAGAGATCCGAGAACAAAACATCACTTCATTAAGTGTTAAATTACTTCATTAAGCTGTTTTTCTGTTTAATAATAAAAAAACCACTTTTGCGGTGTGCGAGCTCGTGCTTGACCGACTGTGCATACAATTTCACCATACCGATCCGCGTAGCGAACACACCACTCGCTGGTGGTGGTGAAACCGACCGTTCCCGGGCTGTAGTGATGGTCCACCCGTTTGCGATACGACGGTCACCATCTCGCACCCATACACTCGACCGAGCGCTTGTGGGGAAAAAAAAAGAAAAACACACAGAATTGGGCTCTCCGTGCGGTGTTAGTGTGCGTTACGCTCGAGACGGTCGGATGTCTGGGCAGAGTGTGTTTGAAAGATGAAAAGATAGCCGTGGTCCCCGCAAGCCGTTCGACGAAAAGCAGCATTCTGTGCAGAACTCGAACAGTGCCGTGTTGCAACGGGAGTAGAAACATCAGCACAGCAGCAGCAGCAGCAGCAACAGCAGCAGTAGCAGCGTTAAGCAACTTGTCCGGTAGTGAAAATTGTCCGGCTGTGTGTGCGCTTACAGCTAACGTGCAGGCGAAGGAAAATTGTTACACGGGCACAAGGCACCGTCTTCTTATACGCCCGCACACACATTCGGTGGTTCGTTGGGGGCAGGCAAAACGGCTGGTAAGTTTGTAATATCACCCCACAAGTGAGAAGCCCTTTCTTCGCTGGGTTTTGGCAATGGTTTGCCGTGTGTGGGTGCGTGGGGAGGGGGTGGGGGAGGTGTACGGAAAGGCAGGCACACCACGGCTAGCAGTGCTTCGCACCACACACAGGCACACAATTCCAATACGCACCCCTCGCAACTTGCACGGTTTTAGCACTGGGTGCATGCATGTATTTGTGTGTGAGATGTGACCGCGTGTGTGCCTGCTGCTTCCCTTCCCTTCCCTTCCCTTGCCCCGCTCGTACGCGCGCAGCACATCGAAAACAACCCTCCTTTGTTCGCCCATCCGTTTAATGTTAAACCGCTTCCAACTTGCCTCCCCATCCCTACCCAACACCCCCTGTTACCCACACATCGTCCGAAGACGACGAATTTGAACAGCAACGCAATAGTAAGTGGTTGTGCTCGTTTTCGTGCGGATCGGTGCCGCTCGGTTCTCTATTCTTCCATATTTGTTTTTGTCGTTTTGTTGCTGTGTTTGGTCCGAACTGTTGTGCATCCAGTGTGGCAGAAGTAAGCCGCAATCTTGCCAGCTTCTGTCAAGTGCTGCCAGAACAACAAAGCATACGATTTGGTGCAGCATATACCCCACCGTACGGGGTTGCGGTAGTGCGGAAATCGAATACTCGGTACTTGTGTGTCCCTTCACTTCCTCGTACAGCGTACAGAAGTGTCACTGTAGGAGTGCGCTAGTGTGCTAGTGTGTGCGCTATGCTAAGGGACCTAAACTTTCCTTCATTTCGCAAAATCGCAGACAACACAATAGAGGAGAGCCAAAAAAAAAATAATTCACACACACACACACACACACAGAGCAACGTGTGTCTTGCACAATGTGTGCAAGAATGTGCCTTACAGTCGGCTCCACAGCACACGCATACAAGCAGTTGAACGTTTCTCGAGCAAAAACCTTAAGTGAAAAAGTGTTCATGTGTGAGTGTACTTGCCTAAAAGTATGCGTGCGTGTACCTACGTTGCATGTCGGATAGCGTAAAGTTATCGATAGTACTGTGCAAAGCGATAGGTACATCCTTTCGTCGAAATACCATTATTTCCCTCCTGGCAA
>STHB01023007.1:0-11578 GCA_018908115.1 Anopheles rivulorum
CGCCGGGCTGCGGATCGTCGATGCATCGGTGATGCCGTTCATCACGTCGGGCAACACCAATTCGCCGACGCTGATGATTGCCGAGCGCGCGAGCGACATGATCCGCGCCGATCGCCGCGCGGCGCGCGAAGCGACGCCGGTGCGAACCGAGCCTGCGGTGACGGTTACGTGACGGCACGCTGACGCGCGCGACAGCGGGCCGTCATGAAAGCGCCCGCTGATTCGCTATGCGAAACAAGCTGCCGTTGCGTGTGCTCGAGCGGCACGATCCATGCAGGCCGCGCAGTCGCGCGGCTTTTTTCATCGTGTGCGTGCCGGGCATGCCGGAGGGTCAACGCGCGATGATGCACGTGTCAAAAAAACAGCGTGAAAAATCGTGCTCAGCCGCGTGCGATATAGCGGTCGGCCCTATAAGTGCAAATCCCGATGATTGCACTGCACCAACGGCGCGACAATGTTGCGCAATGTGCATACGCGTCGGCGCGGGAGACCAACCCTCGAGGCGTACCACGGCGCCCGGGGGCAGCCCGCTGATCCGCTGACCTGTTCGCGGTCGCTTGCGCCAGGCTTCCCGGTGCTTCGCCTGACTTCGTACGGAAGGGAACATGATTCTCGGCGACACGATTCTGGAAACACGCGGACTGACAAAAGAATTCAGGGGCTTCACCGCCGTGAACGGCGTCAACCTGCGTGTGCGTCGCGGCGCGATCCATGCGCTGATCGGGCCGAACGGTGCGGGCAAGACCACCTGCTTCAACCTCCTCACCAAGTTCCTGACGCCGACGGCCGGCCAGATCGTCTTCAACGGCATCGACATCACCGACGAGCGGCCCGCGCAAGTTGCGCGGCGCGGCATCATCCGCTCGTTCCAGATCTCGGCCGTGTTCCCGCACCTGACCGCGCTGCAGAACGTGCGCATCGGCCTGCAGCGTGCGCTCGGCACCGAATTTCATTTCTGGCGCAGCGAACGCACGCTGAAACGGCTCGACGATCGCGCGATGGACCTGCTCACGCAGGTCGGTCTCACCGATTTCGCGCACGTGCCGACCGTCGAACTCGCGTACGGCCGCAAGCGCGCGCTCGAGATCGCGACGACGCTCGCGATGGAACCCGAACTGATGCTGCTCGACGAGCCCACGCAGGGGATGGGCCACGAGGACGTCGACCGCGTGACCGCGCTGATCAAGAAGGTCGCGAGCGGCCGCACGATCCTGATGGTGGAGCACAACATGAACGTGATCGCGGGCATCTCCGACACGATCACCGTCCTGCAACGCGGCGAGGTGCTGGCCGAAGGCTCGTATGCGGAGGTGTCGAAGAATCCGCTCGTCATCGAGGCCTACATGGGCAGTGCCGACGCGGCGCTCGCGGGGGCGCACGCATGAAGCACAGCGAACGGGAGGAACGCGAATTGAGCGGCGTCGAGAGCGGTACGCCCGCGCTGGAGATCACGGGCCTGGAGGCCTGGTACGGGGAATCCCACATATTGCACGGTGTCGACCTGACGGTGCATCGCGGCGAGGTCGTCACGCTGCTCGGCCGCAACGGCGCGGGCCGCACCACGACGCTGCGCGCGATCATGGGCCTCACGGGCCGCCGCAGCGGGTCGATCAAGGTCGCGGGCAACGAGACGATCGGCCTCGCGACGCACCGCATCGCGCATTTCGGCATCGGTTACTGCCCGGAGGAGCGCGGGATCTTCTCGAGCCTGTCGTGCGAGGAGAACCTGATGCTGCCGCCGCTGATCGGGCCGCGCGAGCACGCGATGTCGCTCGACGAGATCTACGCGATGTTCCCGAACCTCGCTTCGCGCCGGCAGAGCCAGGGCACGCGGCTATCCGGCGGTGAGCAGCAAATGCTCGCGGTTGCACGGATCTTGCGTACCGGCGCGAACCTGCTGCTGCTCGACGAGATTTCCGAAGGCCTCGCACCGGTGATCGTGCAGTCGCTTGCGCGCATGATCGTCGCGCTGAAGGCGCGCGGCTACACGATCGTGATGGTCGAACAGAATTTCCGCTTCGCCGCGCCGCTCGCCGACCGTTTCTACGTGATGGAGCACGGCAGCATCGTCGAACATTTCCAGGCGGCCGAACTGGAAAGCAAGATGCCGACCCTGCACGACCTGCTTGGGGTGTGACGCCGCCCCGTTTCCCTGGCCGCTAGCCGTGGCGGCCCTCGAATAACCACAACGCATCAGAACAACAGGAGACGTCAATGAAAATGAAGACCCTCGCACAGGCCTGTCTCGCGCTCGCGACCGCCGCGTTCACCGCCGGCGCCGCACACGCAGCGGATACCGTGAAGATCGGCTTCATCACCGACATGTCGGGGCTTTACGCGGATATCGACGGGCAGGGCGGTCTCGAGGCGATCCGCATGGCGGTCGCCGACTTCGGCGGCAAGGTGCTGGGCAAGCCGATCGAAGTCGTCTATGCCGATCACCAGAACAAGGCCGACATCGCCGCATCGAAGGCGCGCGAATGGATGGACCGCGGCGGGCTCGACCTGCTGGTCGGCGGCACGAACTCGGCTACCGCGCTGTCGATGAACCAGGTCGCGGCCGAGAAGAAGAAGGTCTACATCAACATCGGCGCGGGCGCCGACACGCTGACCAACGAGCAGTGCACGCCGTACACGGTCCACTACGCATACGACACGATGGCGCTCGCGAAGGGCACCGGTTCGGCGGTGGTGAAGCAGGGCGGCAAGTCGTGGTTCTTCCTGACGGCCGACTATGCGTTCGGCAAGGCGCTCGAGAAGAATACGTCGGACGTCGTGAAGGCGAACGGCGGCCAGGTGCTCGGCACGGTGCGCCACCCGCTGTCGGCATCGGATTTCTCGTCGTTCCTGCTGCAGGCGCAAGCGTCGAAGGCGCAGATCCTCGGCCTCGCGAACGCGGGCGGCGACACGATCAACTCGATCAAGGCCGCGAAGGAGTTCGGCATCACGAAGACGATGAAGCTCGCCGCGCTGCTGATGTTCATCGACGACGTGCACAGCCTCGGCCTCGAGACGACGCAGGGCCTCGTGCTGACCGACAGCTGGTACTGGAACCGCGACGCGGCATCGCGCCAGTGGGCGCAGCGCTACTTCGGCAAGATGAAGAAGATGCCGTCGAGCCTGCAGGCGGCCGACTACTCGTCGGTGACGACCTACCTGAAGGCCGTGCAGGCCGCCGGGACGACCGACTCCGACAAGGTGATGGCCGAGCTGAAGAAGATCAAGATCAACGACTTCTACGCGAAGGGCTACATCCGCCAGGACGGCAGCATGATCCACGACATGTACCTGATGGAAGTGAAGAAGCCGTCGGAATCGAAGGAGCCGTGGGATTACTACAAGGTGCTCGCGACGATTCCGGGCGAACAGGCGTTCGGGACCAAGCAGGAATCGCGCTGCGCGGCCTGGAAGTAAGCAGGGCGTAGCGGCGTGCACGGGCGCGCCGCTCGGTGGCGGCTGCAGCGATGTGCCCGCTGCGCCGCCCGCGTGTGCAACGTGAACAGGTTGCGCACGCAACGAAACTCATTCTGACGGCTAAGTCGATGGAAATCTTTGGCATTCCGTTGCCGGCGATGCTGAGCCAGTTGCTGCTCGGGCTCGTCAACGGCTCGTTCTACGCGATCCTGAGCCTCGGGCTCGCGGTGATCTTCGGGCTGCTCAACGTGATCAACTTCGCGCACGGCGCGCTGTTCATGCTGGGTGCGATGCTCGCGTGGATGGGCCTGTCGTACTTCGGGCTGCCGTACTGGGCGATGCTCGTGCTGGCGCCGCTGGTGGTCGGCGCGTTCGGGATCGCGATCGAGCGCTCGATGCTGCGCTGGCTGTACAAGCTCGACCACCTGTACGGGCTGCTGCTCACGTTCGGCCTCACGCTGGTCGTCGAAGGCGTGTTCCGGTCGATCTACGGATCGTCGGGCCAGCCGTACGATGTGCCGTCGCAGCTGTCCGGCGCGACCAACCTCGGCTTCATGTTCCTGCCGAACTATCGCGCGTGGGTCGTCGTCGCATCGCTCGCGGTGTGCCTCGTGACGTGGTTCGTGATCGAGAAGACGCGCCTCGGCGCGTACCTGCGGGCGGGCACCGAGAACCCGAAGCTCGTCGAGGCATTCGGCGTGAACGTGCCGATGATGATCACGCTCACCTACGGCTTCGGCGTCGCGCTCGCCGCGTTCGCGGGCGTGCTGGCCGCGCCGGTGATCCAGGTGTCGCCGCTGATGGGCCAGCCGATGATCATCACCGTGTTCGCGGTAGTCGTGATCGGCGGGATGGGCTCGATCCTCGGCTCGATCGTCACGGGCCTGCTGCTCGGCGTGATCGAGGGCTTCACGCGCGTGTTTTATCCCGAAGCGTCGGCGACCGTCGTGTTCGTGATCATGGCGATCGTGCTGCTGTTCCGCCCGGCGGGCCTCTTCGGCAAGGAAAAATGATGCAGAGAAAAGTGCTCTACGGCGTGCTGCTCGCCGCACTGCTCGCCGCGCCGTTCATCGGCGCGTATCCGGTGTTCGTGATGAAGGTACTGACGTTCGCGCTGTTCGCGGCCGCGTTCAACCTGCTGATCGGCTATACGGGGCTGCTGTCGTTCGGCCATGCGATGTTCCTCGCGACGGCCGGCTACGCGACCGGCTATTCGATCCAGACGCTCGGTTTCACGCCGGAACTCGGCGTGCTGGCCGGCACCGTCGCCGCGACGCTGCTCGGGCTCGTCGTCGGGCTGTTCGCGATCCGCCGGCAGGGCATCTACTTCGCGATGATCACGCTCGCGTTCGCGCAGATGGTCTACTTCATCTACCTGCAGGCGCCGTTCACGCACGGCGAGGACGGCCTGCAGGGCGTGCCGCGCGGCCACCTGTTCGGGCTGCTCGACCTGTCGAACGACGTCGCGCTGTACTACGTCGTGCTCGCCGTGGTCGTCGCCGCATGCGCGTTCATCGTGCGGGTCGTGCATTCGCCGTTCGGCCAGGTGCTCGTCGCCATCAAGGAGAACGAAGCGCGCGCCATTTCGCTCGGCTACGACACGGACCGCTTCAAGCTGCTCGCATTCATCCTGTCGGCCGGGCTCGCGGGGCTGGCCGGCTCGCTGAAGGTGCTCGTGCTCGGCTTCGAGACGCTGTCGGATGCGTACTGGACGATGTCGGGCCTCGTCGTGCTGATGACGCTGGTCGGCGGGATGGGCACGCTGTTCGGGCCGCTGCTGGGCGCCGCGCTGATCGTCGCGCTGGAAGACCGGCTCGGCGACATCGGCGAATGGCTCGCGTCGACGACGGGGGTCGCGTGGTTCCATTCGCTCGGCGAATCGGCGACGATCGTCACGGGGCTGATCTTCATCGCATGCGTGCTTGCGTTCCGGCGCGGCATAGTTGGCGAGATGGTTGCGCGGATCAAGCCGCTCAGGGCGTCCTGAATGCGTGCAGCGCGCGTCACCGGGCGTTGATGCGAAGCACCATCCGGCATGCTCCGGAAGGGCGTCGCAGTGGGCTCGGGCCGGCGCCGCGCGGCAGGCTGGTGCCCCATTTTCGTGCGGCGATGCACCATAGGGGTAAATGCTAAGTTGTCGCAGTGTGAAAGGTCCTTTAATCTTCACCCTAGTTCTGATGCACCGCGAAACGAATTTGCAGGTGGAGAACGAGGAGACAATCGAGGCACAAAGTGCCCGGACCCCAAAGCGCTGTTGGACGGAATCCAACAGCGCTTTTTCATTTGCGTGCACGGATTGCCACCGATGGTGCATCGGCCGGCGCGATCATCCTGTCGCGCGCCTGCATTCGCACCGCCTCGCTTCCGCGCTTCGCGTCGTCCCTCCGTTTTTCCTGTTCCCGTTATTCGCTTGCAGACAGCGCGCCATTGCGCACGCGCTCCGGGCTTACCCGGTTGGCGTGCGCGAAACGCGTCCGTTACACTCAGCTTTCGCCGACCGATCGGTCGGGAAAACGGTCGGCAGTTCTCCTACAAGCAGAATGCAGAAGAGGGAGTGCGGTTGGATGAGCAGCGCAGGACGTTGGTTCGGGGCAGGAAGGGCGGCTGGCGCCGCTCGTTCGTCGCGAGGTGTGGGACAGGTCTTCGCGGCTTTCCCGAACCGTTCTGCGGCCTGTATGCGCGTTGCGACGCCATCGCGGGTCGTTGCGCTCGCATCCGTCTCCGCATCCTCATGACCCGCCGGTTTTCCGACGTTTCACCGTTCGCCGGCCCGGCCCCGTCCGGCCGGATCGGCATGCCTTCCCGCCATCGTTGCGCACGCATCGATCTCCCGCACGATCCTGCATTTCTTCGCCATCTTCATCCTGACGACACCGCTGTTGCGCATCGTGACGGTCGAACGACCGTTTCGGCCGGCATGCGGCGCATGGGTGCGGCGTTTCACGGGAAAACGAGCATGGGCGCGGCTGGGCGAGATAATTAAGATATTAACTTGTTTGGGGACCGGGAGCCGCCCGAGCGACCCGTGGCTTTTTCGAGCAGCGTTTGGAGACAACGTAAATGAAGATGAATCGATGGATGGAGGCCGTGCTTGCCGCGGGCCTCGTGTGCGCGGCGGCAACGGCGTCGGCGCAGGTGAAGATCGGCGTGACGCTGTCGGCCACCGGGCCGGCCGCGTCGCTCGGGATTCCGGAAAAGAACACGATCGCGCTGCTGCCGAAGGAAATCGCGGGCAAGAGCGTCCAGTACATCGTGCTGGATGACGCGTCCGACACGAGCCGCGCGGTGCAGAACGTGCGCAAGCTGATCGACGAGGACCACGTCGACGCGATCATCGGCTCGTCCGTCACGCCGAACTCGCTCGCGATGCTCGACCCGGTATCGCAGGGCAAGACGCCGACGATCTCGCTCGCGGCGAGCGCGCAGATCATCGCGCCGATGGACGCGAAGCGCGCGTGGATGTTCAAGGTGCCGCAGAACGACCAGCTGATGGCCGACGCGATCGCCGGCTACATGGCGAAGCACGGCGTGAAGACGGTCGGCTTCATCGGCTTCGCCGATGCGTACGGCGACAGCTGGTACAACACGTTCAACGCGGCGGCCGCGAAGAACGGCCTGAAGGTCGTGTCGAACGAGCGCTTCAACCGGACCGACGCGTCGGTGATGGGGCAGGTGCTGAAGCTGATGGGCTCGAACCCGGATGCGGTGCTGATCGCGGGCTCCGGCACGCCGGCGGCGCTGCCGGCCAAGACGCTGAAGGAACGCGGCTACAAGGGCAAGGTGTACCAGACGCACGGCGTCGCGAACAACGACTTCCTGCGCGTGTGCGGCAAGGATTGCGAAGGCGAGATCCTGCCGGCCGGCCCGGTGCTCGTGACTGACCAGCTGCCCGATTCGAATCCGGTGAAGAAGCCGGCGCTCGGCTACAAGGCAGCGTACGAGAAGGCCTACGGCGCGGGCTCGCTGGCGACGTTCGGCGGGCATGCGTGGGATGCGGGGCTGCTGCTGCAGCGCGCGATTCCGGAGGCGCTGAAGAAGGGCCAGCCGGGCACCGAGGCGTTCCGCGAAGCGCTGCGCGCGTCGATCGAAAGCGTGAAGGATCTGCCCGTGTCGCACGGCGTGATCAACATGACGGCGACCGATCACAACGGCTTCGACACGCGTGCGCGCGTGATGGTGCAGATCGTCGACGGCAAGTGGAAGCTGCAGGCCGAGTAAGCATCACGTGAAACCGGCGTGCGCGGCGCGAACGGCGCCGTGCCCGCCGTCGGCAGGGCGCCGGGCCTGACGGGCCGCGCCCATGCCGCCTGGAACCATCGGGGCCCGCCGCGTGGCGCCTGACGCGCCTGTCGTGTCGTCCGCGCCCCGGCCGCTCCCGTCTTTCGTTTCTCCGCAGCATTCTCGATACACGAAACGTATGGATCTCTCGATTGCGGCGATCCTCGCGCAAGACGGCATCACGACCGGCGCCATTTATGCATTGCTGTCTCTGGCGCTCGTGCTGGTGTTTTCCGTCACGCGGGTGATCTTCATTCCCCAGGGCGAATTCGTCGCCTACGGTGCGCTGACGCTTGCCGCGTTACAGGCGCAGAAATTTCCCGCCACCTGCTGGCTGTTGTTCGTGATGGGCATCGCGTGCTTCCTGCTCGAAGCCGGTGGCCTGATCCGGCATCGTGAACGCCGCCATCAACTCGGCCGCACGCTCGCGACGCTCGGCAGCCGCTACATCCTGCTGCCGCTCGCGGTGTTCGCGATCACGCGCAGCTTTGCCGCGCAGCCGATGCCGATGCTCGCGCAGATCGCACTGACGCTCGCGATCGTCGTGCCGATGGGGCCGTTCGTCTACCGGCTCGTGTACCAGCCGATCGCCGAAGGCACGACGCTGCTGCTGCTGATCGTGTCGGTTGCCGTCCATTTCGCGATGGTCGGCCTCGGGCTCGTGATGTTCGGCGCGGAAGGCTCGCGCACCAACGGCTTCTCGGATGCGTCGATCGCGATCGGCAGCATGACGGTGTCGGTGCAGAGCATCCTGGTCGTCGTCACGGCGCTCGTGCTGATCGGTGCGCTCTACGTGTACTTCGGCCGCACGATCGCCGGCAAGGCGCTGCGCGCGACGTCGGTGAACCGGCTCGGCGCGCGGCTCGTCGGCATCGGCACGACGGAAGCGGGGCGGCTCGCGTTCACGTTCGCGGCGGGGCTCGGCGTGCTGTCCGGGATCCTCGTCGGCCCGCTGACGACGATCTACTACGACTCGGGTTTCCTGATCGGCCTGAAGGGCTTCGTCGGCGCGATCATCGGCGGGCTCGTCAGCTATCCGCTCGCGGCCGCCGGCTCGCTGCTCGTCGGCGTGCTCGAATCGTATTCGTCGTTCTGGGCGAGTGCCTACAAGGAGGTGATCGTGTTCACGCTGATCATTCCGGTGCTGCTGTGGCGGAGCTTCGTGACGCCGCACGCGGAAGAGGAAGAGGAGTGACACGATGAAGACGATGGTACGCAACAAGACCTTCTGGGTGTTTCTCGTGGTGCTGTTCGCGCTGCCGGTGCTGCCCGGCGCGCTGCAGGTGCCCGAGTACTGGATCACGCTGCTGAACTACATCGGCCTCTATGCGATCGTCGCGATCGGGCTCGTGCTGCTGACGGGCGTCGGCGGGATGACGAGCTTCGGGCAGGCCGCGTTCGTCGGTATCGGCGCGTATGCAACCGCGTTCCTGACGACGCGTTACGGCGTGTCGCCGTGGCTCGCGCTGATCGTCGGCGTCGTGCTGACGGCGCTCGTCGCGCTCGTGCTGGGCGCGGTCACGATGCGGCTGTCCGGGCACTTCCTGCCGCTCGGCACGATCGCATGGGGCCTCGCGCTGTTCTACCTGTTCGGCAACCTCGAACTGCTCGGCAAGTACGACGGGATCAACGGGATTCCGGTGCTGAACCTGTTCGGCATCGAGCTCGAAAGCGGCCGCAGCCTGTACTTCCTGATCTGGGCCGTGGTGCTGGCCGCGATCGTGTCGGTGCAGAACCTGCTGAACAGCCGCCCGGGACGCGCGATCCGCGCACTGCGCGGCGGCGGCGTGATGGCCGAGGCGATGGGCGTGAACACCTCATGGATGCGCGTGGTGATCTTCGTCTACGCAGCGGTGCTGGCCGCCGTGTCGGGCTTCCTGTACGCGCACCTGCAGCGTGCGGTGAACCCGACCCCGTTCGGCCTGAACCACGGGATCGAATTCCTGTTCATGGCCGTGGTCGGCGGCGTGTCGCACGTGTGGGGCGCGGTGCTCGGCGCGGCGATTCTCACCGTGCTGCAGGATTACCTGCAGACGCTGCTGCCGAAGCTGCTGGGCTCGGAGGGCAACTTCGAGATCATCGTGTTCGGCGTGCTGATGGTGCTGCTGCTGCAGTACGCGCGCCAGGGCGTGTGGCCGTTCGTTGCGAGGCTGTTCCCGCGCGGGCCGCGCGCGCACGTGCCCGAGCAGGCCGATCCGCTGCCGCAGCGCGAGAAGCCGGCGGCCGGCGAGCCGCTGCTCGTCGTCGACAATGCTCGCAAGCAGTTCGGCGGGCTCGTGGCCGTCAACGACGTCAGCTTCGACGTGAAAGCGGGGCAGATCATTGGGCTGATCGGCCCGAACGGCGCCGGCAAGTCGACCACGTTCAACCTCGTGACGGGCGTGCTGAAGCCGACGGGCGGCACGATCACGTTCCGTGGCGAGCGGATCGACGGGCTCACGTCGCGCCAGATCGTTCGCCGCGGCATCGGCCGCACGTTCCAGCACGTGAAGTTGCTGCCGGCGATGACGGTGCTCGAGAACGTCGCGATCGGTGCGCATCTGCGCGGCCGTACGGGCGTGTGGCGCAGCATCGCGCGGCTCAATGCACACGAGGAAGCGCAGCTGCTGGCCGAAGCCGCACGCCAGATCCGCCGCGTGGGGCTCGAGAAGCACATGTACGACGAAGCGGGCAGCCTCGCGCTCGGCCAGCAGCGGATTCTCGAAATCGCACGCGCGCTGTGCTGCGACCCGACGCTGCTGCTGCTCGACGAACCGGCGGCCGGGCTGCGTTACCAGGAGAAGCAGCAACTCGCCGACCTGCTGCGACGGCTGAAGGCGGAAGGCATGAGCGTGTTGCTCGTGGAACATGACATGGATTTCGTGATGAATCTCACCGACCGGCTGGTGGTGATGGAGTTCGGCACGCGGATCGCGGAAGGGCTGCCGCAGGATGTGCAGCAGGACCCGGCCGTGCTCGAAGCGTATCTGGGCGGGGTGGAGTGATGACGGACACGACGATGCCGATTCTCGAAGTGCGCGGGCTGGCGGTCCGGTACGGGAAGGTGGAGGCGCTGCACGGCGCGGCGATCAAGGTCGGTGCGGGGCAGATTGTCAGCGTGATCGGCCCGAACGGTGCCGGCAAGTCGACGCTGCTGAACGCGATCATGGGGGCGTTGCCGGTAATAGGGCATGCGTCGGGCGCGGTCGTGTATCGCGGCAAGGACGTCGGCGCATTGCCGGTCGAGCAACGCGTCGCGCGCGGGATGTGCCTCGTGCCGGAAAAGCGTGAGCTGTTCAGCACGATGACGGTCGAGGACAACCTCGTGCTGGGTGCGTATCGCCGCAAGCAGGCTGGCGAATCGAACTTCCTCGACCAGCTGGATCACGTGTTCGCGCTGTTCCCGCGGCTGAAGGAGCGCCGCAAGCAGGCGGCTGGCACGCTGTCCGGCGGCGAGCGGCAGATGCTTGCGGTCGGCCGCGCGCTGATGGGCAAGCCTGACCTGCTGATGCTCGACGAACCCACCTCGGGCATGGGCATTGATGACATCCCGGTCATGACCGACCTGATCAGCGACCTGGGCCGTGACCATACCGTGCTGTTGATCGAGCACAACATGAGCAATGTCATGTCGATCAGCCAGCGCATCACGGTAATGAGCCACGGCCAGATCCTGGTCGAGGGTACCCCTGAACAGGTGCGCAACGACGAACGCGTGCGCACTGCCTACCTTGGTGAGGCCGCCTGATGCTCAACGTCGATTCGATCCATTCCTACTACGACAAGAGCCATGTGCTCGAAGGCGTCTCGCTCAAGGTCGAGGCTGGCGAACTGGTCACACTGCTTGGGCGCAACGGTGCCGGCAAGACCACCACCTTGCGCAGCATTCTTGGCATCGTTCTCCCTC
>STHB01023008.1:0-24626 GCA_018908115.1 Anopheles rivulorum
GGTACACGCGTTTGCCACCGTTTATGACCGTTCTAGTCTGTTCAGCGCAAACGCCTCCATTTAACGAAGCATTATAACGCAAAATCCTCTCGCACTGTAGCACAGCGTTATCGTGCATGTTCTCCGGCGTTCCGTTTAAAAAGGTGCCAATTCTAACCGGTGCACCATCGTTATTGCATTTTATGTTAGTTTTTCAGTTTTTTTTTGGGCTCGTTCGTTCGCAAATATCGCACGGTTGCAAGATATGCGAATGCATGATCACCGGTAAAATAGCTGCGTGTTCCTAAATGGTCACCATTAGTCGGAAACGGAGGCACAATTTTTACCATCCACATGCGGTGCTACCAGCCAAGCCGTTGGGAACATATTTTTATGCCAGCAAGGAAACTCTTCTGTCCTACGCTTGAGTGTGTTGCGTGTTGCAAATACGTGAGTTTGGTGGAGTAGCTTTGCTTCTTGCTTTAATTTTCGTGCGAGAGCCACATGCTCGATGTTTTCTCGATAACCCGTGCGTTTTTGGCCAGTGAGGTAATGTCACAAATAATTACCATAACGAGTGCACCCACGGTATAGTTGTAGGTGGTTGTTTGCAGTTACAAATATGCAATCAAATTCGGTTATTTCGGCCAAAAAAAAAAACCAATCTCGCCCAACGCAATTTTTCAAATTCTATTTAGCCGTACGTTGTATGAAAGGTAATTATTTATTCGACTCGTTAATTGAGCTGTTTTGAAGTGAAAAAGATACACGATCGTGCAAGGAACGATCGATACAACATGTGTGCCATAACTCTTGTGACCGAACCCCAGCTTGTAATGCGTGCTTTTGCTACAACATGGTGATCAGAAAAGGGCGAAAACCCAACACCGAAATCCGAACGAGAGGCCAACGAAAGAACGCTTAAATTCTAATGGTCTGACGTAAATTTCGATCGTTTGCCCGGCTTTATTCTGAGTGTTTCAAGGCAAGTGGAACGGTTTTCCACCCAAATCCAATGCAATCGATTGGTGCCTGTGCTCCGCAGGAATGCACCAGTTAGCGTGTAGTTTATTCTTTCTTTTCATTTGGTTGAAGTTTCATGTCTGGCAGGTAATATATTGGTCATTAGATTTCGCTCGACTTGAAGGCCATGGACTGCAGAACATTATGCCGACACTTCGTGTCGCCGTTGAAGTTTCTTGAACCCTTTTCCTTGGGCAATGTTTTATCTCACGATCGTTTCCTTCCGTTAAATTGGATCTGCAAGGTTGCTCTGGTTTGTTTTGTTTGCTGATCGAGTTTCCTACTTTTGTGTGTAATGAGAGGGTTTAGATTAAAACGCCATGATTTATGAATGTGTTTTACTCACCTTGGAAATTAGTTCGAATTGATTTAGGATGGTCGGTTTTCAGAAATGCATTACATAATTTTTGAAGTTTGAGCATGACAACTTGAAGAAGTAAATTATCTGTGCAAAGTTTAATTATTTCAAGATCAATGCTCGTTGGCGTTACGATAAATACGTAAGCCCGTGTATTAGGGGCATTGAGATATATAATTATGTGGGTGACGCGGGTTTATTAATTTTAAGTATAACTTTTATTCATAATGAACCGTACCACTCACTTGAGTTGCTAAATACAAACTGAATTTCATTCTAACCTATGCCTGTATCTTTGCCCTAACTGCTGATGCGGTGGTTGATGCCGCGGAATGCATATCGGTGTCGGATGACGAACGGAGTCTGGAACTGCTGAGTAGTCATCTGTTTCCATCTGGACAACAACCGTGAAAGGGTGCGGTGACATATCATAGGCACATAACTATATGAGGTGGAAAAAAGAAAGTTGTAAATTGTCAATTCATAAGTATAGGGCTTATAATACTCCTAAGCGCAGAACACGTTGAAAAAAAAAATCGAATTTTTACCATCTATAACCAGCTTGTCAGCAATCATGAGGTGGAATGGTACCATGTATCACTTTATTCTCGAACATATATTGAGGGATACTCTGGGACACTATCTGAAATCTTGGTATAGATATATATGACTAAATGATTTTATCTATTATAAAGTAAAGACCATTAAATAACATCTTTTATTTTATGTTAAGGTTCGTGGAACAGAGGTTTTTGCTAACTTAACCAGCACTAATTATCAAGGACAAAAATGATCCTATTTTTAGTATTTTAGCGAACGATTTGTTACATTCATTTGGATATTGTGTTCCATATGCATTTGATTAAATTAAGAATTTAACTGTATCCCTTTTTCGATCCATTTTCTTCAGCCAAGACATGAATGCTCAAATATACCATTATAATGATACGCACTGTTATGTACAGCAACTCTCAGGGTTAAATTGTGTCCCGTCGCTTTCGGGGTCGGATATTCGCAAACCTGCGTAAAATTATAATCGGATTTACTGTAGACGATCTGAACCGAAACCGTCTTATGTCAGTTTCAATCGACCGAAATATACCTCAACGGTTGCTCCCATTTTCATGTGTCTCCTCCAGAGTGTTTGTGTGTATAATGTGTTTTTTTTTCCTTCACACCAGTTTCTTAACGATTCGAACGTCTTAAGGTGCGCCACAGTTTTGACGGTTCTTGACAGCATCGAACAATGCTGTGCAGCGTGTGAAACGATGCCACACGATCGAACGATATGCCGATATGTGCGCTGCGAGAGCTGCGATTCCTGAGAGAGGTTATTGTTTCCTTTTTTTTTTGTTGGTTACTGCTGCGGCAATATTTGACGAGTATATCGACGATCAAATGCGAAATCGATTTGGGGCATGAATTAAAACGCACCTGTCGGTTAATGGTGCCAAAGCGTAATCTGAAATGCGTGTGTGTAGTGTTGTGGCGTGAAGGGGATCGTTTTTTTTGCGCTAATTTTTGTTTACCTCCTAAGGTTCTACAATTTAATGTTATTTTTTGTGTTAGCATCACACTTGTCTTAAGGTGTTAATGGTAGCAAATTAAACGTTCACATGTTTATCCCACTCGAGCGAATCGAGCAAGTAATGGCGATCCAGTGTTTTAGCTTGCATGTTTAGCAAAATGCAGCAACCTAATGAAGCAGGATGTATTTTAGGCAAATCGTTGAGATCTTTTCGTTTGCATTCTTGTAGTTAGTGAAGGATTTATGTGTGCCCAAGGAAATGGTCATCGTAAAATTCGATCATTTTTACAATGTCTGCAAATTTTTGTTGCCCTGCGGGCATCTAACAGGCATTGATTGAGTTGTGAAGAGGCTTTAGCTGGTGAAGTGATGATTGAACAGGAACATGTTTTTAACTCTCTGAAGCCATTTTTTTCATTATGAGATTGTACATTTGAAATATATTTTTGTCAGGTGTTTTTTTCTATTAAAACATAAATATATTACATCTACAAACAATATGATTTATACAAAACATCTGATAATTTTTAACCTGTTTTATGAAAATAATATTATCAAATATATTTTTTTTAAATTGTTCCCACTGGTATATAATTCATTCAATTCCGGTGATTCAATTAAAACAATGACTCCAGCAAACAACAACAAACGGTAGTGTGTTGATTTCCTCACTTGTTAAAGCGAGCAGTACTAATGATAAAAAAATTATGTCAATGACACGCGTGACACTCGATACGATTACACTTGATACAGTTGTGCTGCCGTGCATTATTTCCTACCATCCACGATGCTTACAAACGGGCCAGCCCGGCCATCGGAATCAATCCTTCAATCTAACGCATCACTTTCCACCTCATGACCCGTGCATGCAATGGTCGGGTGGGAAAATGCGCCATTCCAATCGCTGACCATTACACCGGCAATAAAACTAAATTATGAAACTCATTTAACACGAGATCCGATCAGCAGGATTGGAGCAGGGAAAAGCGACTAGCCCGGTATCACCGAAGTGCCGATTGTTATGGCGCGTTTTATTTCACCATTCACCTCTTGTCCAGTGAACCGGTCGGAACCACAGTCAGTTGGTCGAGTGATGATGTTGTTGGGTTATTTTTCCGTTCTGTTCCCATTGCTTTTTTGGGTGGGGAGTTGGTTGTTGTTCGTTTCTTTTTTTCTCTCTCCTCTCGCTTGGTTGTTTTTCAACGCGCGATTCGATAATGATTCGATTAAGGGGGTGCGATGATGTGGTAAACCTTATCGGCAGTTGGGATGACAAAAACTACAAGTGAAACCTCGTTGCAGGCACTACAATTGACCTACCGCGATGGAACAGTGTGATGTTGTGTCGTGACTCAAATGTGCTGTTTAAAGCGACCACCCATTAGGGTTCGGTTCAGCCCTTTGCATGTCGGGATGGTAAATTGGTGCGTTTTGTTGATTTTTTGTGTGTTTTGTGTCAACATGCGAGATGGGTCTGTCTGGGTCGTCGGAGAGGAGTTCGTAGTGGCGTATCCAAGGGCCGGTAATCAACGATATTACATGATTGGTTCAGGATATTTAAAGGGGTTGAGCTTTACGCATCATAAGATGCATTGAAAGTGGTTTTGGTAACCAATCATTTTTAAACCATGGTTTAAATAAAAAGGATGTTCATACAGTTATAATTGGTATACACATCGCA
Source organism: Anopheles rivulorum (assembly GCA_018908115.1). Taxonomy (NCBI): domain Eukaryota; kingdom Metazoa; phylum Arthropoda; class Insecta; order Diptera; family Culicidae; genus Anopheles; species Anopheles rivulorum. Next base: position 4,570 of record STHB01023008.1, read on the forward strand.
ATAACATGTAATATTGAATGAATTAACAAACTATTATGTAACCTTAATACTTGATTGAACGATTATATTATTATAACATTTGCGCATAAAAAACGAGTTAAGGACCTTTTCCTGGACCCTTCTTGTGTATCAAGGCCAAGTTATCCTGATAAGGATAAACAAAGTTAAATGGTGAACAATTAGTCCGAGAGACATCTAGCTTGAGACTTGTGACATTTTTATTAGTTTAATTAATTTTTTTTAATGATATGGAGATGTTATGTTTATGTTATGTTGTTATGTTATGGAAATGCCTTGTAAAATCATTTAAAACCTGTTCTGGACCTTCACACTCATCAACAACATATTTTTCACCCAAATACCGCATTCGTTTACGCAAACAAAAATCTATCTGATAACCGATATTGGAATATAAATAAGGAACTTGGGGAAAATTTGGGCATATTGAGTACGAAAGATCTTCGAAGAAGAATAGCATTAGGACACTATTCCCGCTTGAAGGTCCCAGAAAGGTTTGGCCATCCCTGTCTACATGACGCTTAATGTGGGTGTATTACGAACAAATCTAGTTTAATATGTAATGTCTAAAAGCACCTCTAAACTAACTTTAACCTGCTTCAAAAAGTAGTTTAAAAAGACTGTAGTTGTAATGTGTTGTACTCACTGTCGAAACTTTCGAGTTTCAATTGTTGTACGTTAGTTTCATCGGATGAAAATAGAAATTCCAATTTGATCTAAATGGCAACTAGCTTAAATTGAACTTTTTACTTAACTTTTTTATTGAAACATACCTTAAATTTAATCAACAAATAAGAATTCTCATTCTTTATTCGTCCTAGGTTATTTAATGTTTCGTGTTAATTAATGATTATTTAAAGTTTATTTGGTTATTTCATGTTTAATGTTTATTAGTAAAATAGGTTATTTAATGATTTTTAATGTTTATTAGTAAAATTCTCTGTTTTCAATAATATTGTGACATAAGACGAGCATTTTTTTGCTCAACATTTAGAGCATAACACTGCCGAAGTCATACCTCCCATCTGGTAGCAATGCGGGGTGAACTAAAGCAAACCATTTGTAGCTCAAATTTCGTCCAAAAATTCATTCATGCTATTATCATGGCTGTGTGAGCAGCGCTGGGCCAATTCGAACGATATTGAAAAGTGGTGGCCTTGACTTGGGACCGCTGTCGACTATTTTTTCGACCGCACCTTCTTCGTGACCGGTGACGAGGTAAGTCACGACGGCAGTCGGCTCGGTGGTCTAAGCCTTTAATTGACGCGGAACGTAAACGCACTTTTATGTCGTTTTTGGCTGAGGTTCGCCTTTCTAACATTGGCTTTGAAATTTTTTTGGGGCAAGATTTTCAACTTGCTAAAAATAAGTACAAAAATACAAAATCGGTCTGCTAGCTGGGTAGGCATGCTGCTAGGGATGTAAAAAAGGACGGACTTTATCAGACTGCGATCGGAATGGTTGGTTAATAAAACCCGGGAGGGGGTATATTTGGAACTTTGGCTTTATGTGTCGTCTGCGATTTTCGTTTATGCTCGATGGGTTTGCCGTTTTGGACGGGGTGTCCAGACCGTTTCGAATCACGTTCGATTTTCAGCTTGCCGATTAATCAAAACTTTCCGGATCAGAGTACGGTTGGGAGTAGTAGAAAAAAAGCTTCCAAATATACTCGATTCGGAGATAGTTACAGCTGCGCAAGAGGGCGTGTGAACTTGGCCGTCACGAGTAAAATGAAGTGCTTATTTGTGGAGCGACAGCAATTTTTTCATAATTTTTTGGAACGTCGAATGTTGTCCCTTTCTCTGGTGCGATTGCATCGTGAGAATTATACAGAACGTAAACTCCGGAGTAGCATAGTAAAGAAGCAAGTGGTGGGATTTAATTTTAGTGCTGGTGGTATTTGTCCTTCCCATTTTTTTTTTGGTAATGTCTTCCCTTGGTACAGCAACCGGGATCGTAAAGACGGATTATTAGCAAATGGTTCTGTTTTCTTAATGCTTTGCTAGCTGCTTGTGCTGAGTTGTCCGCGAGACAGGTGTGCTCTTTCGCAAAAGACCATTTATGATGGATTTAACGTGAAAAATGTGGTGAAGGAACGTTTCGTGTTGCAGACGAATGTGGCTGTGATAGAAGGGATATTTTTAGGATTAGAACTTTGATGGAAAGGCTGCTTGATATTTGGAACTTGCTATTGGGCACCTGGATTTTTTTTCTTTTTTTTTCAAAACATGAAGAACATAACCGTCGTATTGTTTTTTTATATTTGAATTTCGCACAATTAAGGATTTTGGCAACAAATGTAACAAATAGTTTTAATCGGATGCATTAATTGTAACGTTTGATTTATCATGCATCATTTATATTGTTTAATTTTATTTATCATGGATGTTGAGCTTACGAATTACTCTTAAAATGGCTATTACTCCACGCATTTGTTGATTATAACTGATGCGCATTGATTATAACGCATTGATTATAACTAGCTCGTTGTCTTATTAAATTTCAATTGTAAACATGAATAAAAATAACGTTAGTACGTGAAACGTACATTATATAGCAATTAATTATCTTTGCTAAAAGTCATTATAAGTATTCTTATTCTGGTTTCAATTTTTTCTGCAACTATGTGACCGTATCAATAACAGGAATGAATAAGTATAATCATGGTAATGGTAATCACGTAATAAATGGTAAACATGGTAATGGTAATCCCAAAATGTTGCTAACAACTTTGTATTTTCTGTTCCATGATGCGTTTTTTTAAGTTGCACTTGATAAAACTGTGATGTTTGATTCATTTTCTTTAATGTTACTGATGTGTATTACCGATTTAATATTTGCTTCCGATGTTTTGTTTTCGTTGAGCTTAATTAGAGAATATGAAATAAATCGTTCACGTATCCTGTTCAGGCGGGCTCTACAGTGTTATCGATAAAACATGAGGCTTCGAAACTCACTATCTATCGCTTAAAGTCTTTTGTTGGTCGAACCGCTTCCGTAAGTATAATTTAAGTTAATTATTTGCATTTACTCGTTGTATATACTTGACGTCAGAATTGACCCAAAAATAATTGATAGTTAATCGGTTAATTAAAATTAATTTCGATTCATTCTTTGGAATGAATTTGAGCTGATGAATTACTGGATTGAAATCACATCTATCTTGTTTGATCTTTGTTGCAATTAAGATCTGACAAACAAATTTAGAATAATTTATAAATTCATTGTTTTTCTACAACAAGTATTTTTTTCCAATTCCTAGACAAAATACATGTATAAATGATAGCATTACACTTGGAATATCAACCGCACGTAAATAGAACAAACTTAGCGGTAGGCTATAAAATCATCTCCCTGGTTGAATAGCAAATAACATAATTTCCACTTAAATCAACGATGCAACTCGTTCTAAATTTTCGGCTTTGCAACACCTGCGGTTTACCACAGTCCACACGCCATAATGTTTAACTTTTCGGGTATAATTTTACATTTCCAGCATCGTTGCATTCGGTGTAATGGCGGTGCTTATTGGTATGTTTTGAGTGCAGCCCAATGCAAGACCAATCCGTAACATGGCCCTGTTCCCGTTCGTGCGAAATAATAATGATGCTGCTGCTCTGGGCTGGTCCGGATTGTTCGCTTTGGTGGAAAAGCTTGCGGGACTGGTGAAATGTTTGATTGAGAGGTACCGCGGTAGGATTTGGCAAGCTGGGAGCAAAGATATGCAACAGCAAGCGTAGTAATCATTACATGTTAGCATAAGCCACGAAATGCGGGACAAAATTTCGATGCCACGGTAACGCTAGAACGATTCGATTAACGAGCGATAAACCCGAACCAATTTCGTTACAGCTGCAGCTACGGATGAGAATGGGCGCGAAATGGCATTAGAATGTGGAGCACATTGAAATTATAATCTTTGCAGTAGGCCATTTCGAAAGTTGTCCAACGGTGGCTATTCAGCCGGCCAGGTTTGCTTTGTTGACGGGGTATAATAGCATTAGGCAGGCAAATGAAACAGATTTGTAGCTCAGGTGGTATGCTAGCATGGTTGTACTTTGTGGTGTAAATAGCTACTGGGGTAGCTTGATGATTAGTTACATATAAATTGAAAACGATGGATGATACTGCTAGAATGGGGTTAGAATTGGGGACAGATTAAAATATTTGACTTTGGACATCAAGAGCGGCAAAAAGAGGTTAGGAAATGTGTGTTTATCTTACGGTAAGTTGTGTGATTGGTTTTGTTAGCTTAATCCATAGTATCGATACAAGCGCGATGTTGACAACTTCGATTTTAATTAGTATTTGTTAAGATTATTAATTACGTTATTGCATAAAACACATTATATTTCTATAACATAAATAAGTCTTAGCTATTTGAAAAGTACAAAAATATAATCTGAAAAGGCTGATTTGGATCTTTAAATGTAGCACTAGAACTCGTTGGTTGATATTGAATGTAAATAATGAGTTCGAAAACCAATATATTTCTAACAGAAAGTGTCAAAACCATATCTGCATTCAAAGGTTCGAAACATTTCATCGTCTTTTTATCAACCAGTTTACTTGATTCAACAAACGACAAATGCTATCAAAGATAGACGTTGTGGTTGTGTAATGTGTCAATTTACACATATAATTTACCTTTTATTCAATTTATTTTGCTTCACAGCAGTCGCACACAGTAATCTCTGCTCAACTTTGTTCACTTTGTACGTTGAGCATTTGTGTTTTGTGTTTTTTTTGTATGTGTCAATCTTCTTGATGATTTACTTGTAAACAGAAAGATAAAGAATGGCCTTAGACCAACCTGCCAAACCGTCATCAATTGCGCTCGACATTCCGATCCTAACTCTTTTGTGACACATCCAGACCGATATTCTAGCGCCACGTGACGGCTGTGCTGATTGCAAACGCGTGTACGTTGGGTATCTGAAGAAGTATTCTTGTAAATCTCTTATTGATGTCAGCATAATGTTAAATCAGTTTTGTTTTGCATAAAGAGGCAAGAACCTACCCAGGGTGTTTTATTCTTATTTCATTTTGAAATTGATAAATTTCTTTAACAATTTTTCTAGGTTCCAAATTTTGTTAAATCTCGTGTTATTTTTAAACAAGATTTTTAAATGAAACCTTCTTAATTAATGGTAGTGTATATGAAAGAAAACAGATTGAAGCAGTTATGGGTTTTGTGAAATGTGCTTTTACAGCAAAAATATAAAAAAATGTATCAAATGTAAGTACCAACATGTTCAATAGTACTACACATCATAATGATAGGGTTGGATAAGTTCGCTAAGAGCCACCAAAAGTAACGCATGAAAAGGGTCGTAAATGTAGCCCATGTATGAAATACTATCAAAATCCTCGAACTGCAACTCTGCTACACCGGACAACCTGGGCCAATGGACGCATAAAGTACTGTCCATCCTTCAGGCTAGCCACGGTACGCGGCGCTGATATTATTTCGAGTGTTTGTGTTGTTACGATTTCAGCAACGATCGACATTCGGCTGAAGGGTCACTGGTGTGAAGTGTCTTCCCGTACGCCGTCGGTTCGTTGCGGTTTTATTTCGTTTCCCATAAAAAAAGTACACCCGAAAAAAGAGGTGTTTTTAGAGCAGTTTCAAGAGACACTTAACACACAACCACACGGTACGGGTGCGTCCGTCGAAATATGCCCGTTTTGAACGGTTTTATGCGACATGGTCGCGAGCAGAGCAAAATGTCAATGAAGACTTTGTGTCGAAGACGTTCGACGGAATGGGAAAATGGAAGAACAAATAAACACCTTTACGAGTGCGATACGTGCTGAGTCAGTTTAGATGACCTTAATGCTGCAGAAAATCACACCACTCGAAGGGCCACAAAGAGATGTTGTTCACTATGCTCGATTTGATGTGGATCTTGTCATACGCTAAGAGTGAAAAGCATACTGGCTAAAAGGGTTCAAAAGGGTAGGATGTTGAAGATCTATAAAGACCTTGGCAAGAATTAATTACTTGATTTCCTTGCTCCGAATATGTTTGCATGCCTGTACTGAGATGAATGTTTTTTTTTTGTTCCTCAAATGAGCGTACTCTCCCTACGACAAAAAAGAAGTCGTCAACACTAATGTCTCTCCCCACTGAGGAACGTGCTCAGACACACTGCACGTGCGGTGCAGCGTCGATGTAATAACAATTTTAGGTAATTATTTCACCGCGAGAGCAAACAGCGGTTCAATGTCAGGACGGATGGAACAAAGACAGCCGCCAACGCTAAACCGTACGCGTGCCATCGTAGCAGCATTGCAGCATTAACGTACTAATGTTGATTCAACAAACATCAAACTACTTGATAGCTCCATAGAGTGGACAACAGGCAGACAAAAACAGGCGTCAGCGGCACGGTTAAGTGACCTTCTGAACTTATCGAAGAGAACAAAAAATAGACCAACCAATCCGATAATGTGAAGCATAAGTGTCGTATGGGGCTTACCGTGATTCATATGCAAATGGATCGCGGTATGTATGCTGGCATTATTGCACCACACTGACCTACATGTGATCTTGATAATGGTGCTTGCGTCCATGAATAACGCCATCTGGGACGCAGGTGCATGGAGAACATTTGGGTGTAAAACTGGCATTACAGAATGATAATGATTTGCTCGAATAAATTGCAGGTTTTATGATAGGCTTAATTTAGATGCTGTGATGTCTCACTACTTTATGAAACAGTTTGTGCGATACTTTTTGAAAGAAACTGTAACATGATGTTAACGAGCAAAACTGAACTGCAAAGAACACTCGATAGGATAACACTATTTTCTATTATCACAGAACAAGCGAAATCCTTCGTTAACAATGCATCCAATCTGATGGTTCCGTTTGATGTGCCGTAGCCGTTTGTGTCCCATTTATCAGAAAGAATTAAAATGTACGAAACAGCCCCTACCGAAATCAAACCCACCTGCCCTTCTCAACCGTTTTCTGTGGAAAGTTCAAATGAAACGTCACTTCAAACAATAAATCGTTTCCCGTTCCGTGCGCACATTGATGGTGTGCACATCCCTTGCAGCAAAATACACACGGGACAATTAGTCGCAACAATGCATCGGTCAGGAGGATTGGGAGCAAACCGGCCGGTCTGCATTTAATGTGCAGCCGAACGGGACCATTTCATTTATTAAATCCTTCCACGGGAAAATGTGCACGGTGTTCGGTGCTACCTGTCTCCATCGAAGCGCATGAAATATTGCCAAACACATAAAACAATCACACCGGCTTCACGTGGTGGGAGGTTTGGATGTTGTAATTTGTGAAACCGTCAAGCAATGGGAGATATTGCACAAGCGAGTGTGTGTTTGTTTGTTGTGCTTTGATTTTCAAATCCTGCTCACCGTTAGCTCTAATGATGCGCTGTATTTGGAGGTGAGATGGTGAACAGATGGCGCGAGGTAGGATTTATTGGACCGCGTGATAAAAATCAAACGAAGCGAAGTTTTCCAAGTGGCGGTGCATAAGTTCGTCAGATAAAAAGGAAGTCATTTACATACGTCCAATAACGTTACCGCGTTAGCGAATCCCAACCATCGGGACCATCGGAATGCTTCTAATTGGATTGATGCTGATTACATGCTAAAGTATTACGATCGCTATCGTTCTGCCGGTTGTGGAAAGCACGAAACACACTGCATGGAGCGTTAAAGCGTCATTGCGTCGTAAAGCTTAGAACGACACAATCCATATCCGGGATTGGAATGGACATACGGCGGGAAGCAGTATTGCAATGTCCATCGGCAATGGTGGACCTCCTTGGCAACAGCCATGTTTTATAGGAAGGGCCAATAAAAAGGTGTACCAATTCTTGGATCGGCAGCAGAGAGGCTCCCGCTCGAGGAATGCAATGTTTGATTGCAGCTTGTCGATAGCCGTGCCTTACTGCCTGATGGTCACTATGGATGCCTTCGGAGAGAGAGATCAGTCAAGCCGCGGTACAAGCTTCCTGCATGTGATCTAGTTCCAAGTTCCAAGCAATATTGTTGTGCCGGGGAATGGATGAATAACTCGTTCCAATATACATAGGTGAGGTTCTAAGCGGTTCTGAGTCATTTTATGCCAGAGTACATCATCTCCGACCGTACGAACTCATCGTGGCCGTACGTCCAACAACCTGCACCTTCATTGCAAGGAAACGCACAGGTAGGAGTGTTCAGGGTTGCTCAGTGACACCGAGCGACCGGAGTAGCTCTGTGCCTGGTCAGCAAACCGGGCAAGGGTAACTAGATTAGCTTAATCCAAGCGTTAAAGCTTTCCCTCCGCACGACATCGAAGCGCGGTGAAGGGGAGATGGTGACACGCTCGTCGGCCATGTTCGGCGTTTAAATAGGAAGTAAATCCATCCACACTGTTTACTTTGCGGGTCAATTTGAACTTTATGTCCCATAGACAATCTGCTACCCATCACCGGTACCCACACTGCCACATCGGGGTGAAATCTTGCGTAATTCAGCTTGCGTTCTTCTCACAAGCACACGTGAAGTGAAGGTTCATTCGCTCGATTCGTTCTACTGTTTGACGCTCGTTGCACACTAGAATGACAATTTAAAGTTTATTACTGGGCAACTAATCTAGGCAACTGCTCGTTCGTCTACATATGCGTCTTCGGTGTAGCAAATTCTGCTGTTTTTTTTCCCCGGGGGCTTAGAATGGTAAATCGTTGAGCGAATCGGCGTGAAGGTAAAGCGTTTGTTTTTTTTTATGGCTAGTGCTTTAGCATAACATTCATGCAACATAGTGTGATAGCGGAACGCGACTTTTAGGGAAAATAATTCGCAAGTACAATAAAATGAGTGTGGCCGTAGCAAAAATACCATTCACACATTAACAACCCAAACCGTTTCAAGAAGAGGTGTGCATAATGCATAGACTGTTAAAATGCGCGATATATTTTTGCAACACCTTCCACTTTACTTTATGACCGAAAAAAAAAAAATCTAAAACCTTTCTCGGCGAGAGCCATTGGATAGGTTGAAGCTGGCTGTATTCTCCCGAAAACGCCTTCACGCCATTAATTCCACCCCGAACGCACGTTCGTAATATAAACCTCAAATGTGAACATTCGTGACTGTCAGCGATTGGCAGGTGTGAAATCGATTTTGCACCTACATTACCCCACTTCAGCTGGATGCTGGGTGGTATGATTGTAACTTGCAAATGCACCACGCATATACGCCGATTATCGTGATTACCGCGCTAATGATACCGAGTTCGCGAATGGCACTCGCCATTCCGTTGCTGTGACCTGCGATTACCTGCGTAGGATTAACCTTGACCGTGGTTTGTCGACCGACCGGCTCCATTCCGTTCGCATCCGTTCGACCCGGCTGGTTTGTTGGATAGATTATGATTTTCACACCTTCAGCTGCATTCGTCACGCACGCCACGACGCTGGAGAGCGCGGCATGATAACGCGGATCCGTTCCGGATTGAGTGATGTTAGATTTTCGCGTGGAGCGTGTGCAATAGAAGCGGGTGTATGAGCGGTTTACCACCAACCAGCATGTCCTGGTCGGTGACACGAAAGTACGCACTCCGAGAGCCTTTAGTCGGTTGATCTTTGATGGTGGTTAAGAGAGCCGTACACCAATGTTCCAGTGGTTGGCGTTTCGCCGAGGTTGGAAGGTTGGCACTCGCTCAGGGTCATGTTGTGGGGCGATGTGAAAGTACTGAGATACCGTTAAGTGTTGATCTTGTTTCCCACGACTTACGTGGAGTCCTTGATATCGGGCAGTACAGTTGGTGATAGAATTAAACGATAAAAATACACCGCACCAAGTCAAAGCACATGAGTAGGCTTCATTAGTGCTATTTATGAAGTCAATTAAAGTAAGAAGTGTAAAATATACACGGAAGGTAGGTTGGTGTATAATTAGGTACGCACTAACTGTATTTAATGTTGAAGTTGTTCCTGAAACTAAGGTTAGTTTGATGTTGAAACTGCAAATCTGAAAGAACACCACCAAATCTAAACTTTTAAAAATAATTCATAACCATTGAAAGATTAACTGTAAATTGAATAAATTCTTACCTAACTAAAATGTTGTTGATATTCGATTGGATTGGCTAACCCAAATGTGAACACGATCTATATGGTGAATTATGTATTACGACAGGGTCAAGATGACCTTACCAACATGATCTAAAGTTCTAGCAACGCTCGGCGGGATACCATCACAAATGTCCGGCTCAAAGTCGCTTAAAGCTAAAGTTCAATAAAGGAGCATGAAGAAAAATGACTTTTAGTTAGTGTTGGGCTACGATCAGGAATTTAAAATGCTTTTGAGCTAGTTCCGCGTTTAATACGGCCGCGTTTGGAAGAGGTGTTTTTTAAAGTTGGCTATAAGCATTGGAAATTAAAGTATGAAATTTACGATTATTCATAAAATCGCTTGAGTAGTGCGTCAATCGTTCATTTGTTTGTTGATTATCTACATTAAACGGTTTTTACTCCACCACACCAAGTCTTTGGAGCCCTTTTATTGCATTCGTTAAAGATCATAGCAAAGCATCTGATTGATGATTTAACCTAAGGGTTCTCCCATAACAAACCCACCCAGAAGAATGTCACACGATCGAAGCGTAAAGATGTGATTTCGTTAGTATTTTTATTGCTTCCTGCGATGAATTAGTAGGCGGTAGAGAATGGCACAAATTGTTTTCACCACCCGCTTCAAAGCCGGCAGGAACCTTCGGCCGGGAATTGAAAAACGCGTAACGTTTAGGGCATCATTAGTACGTTCGACCCTCGGAATGGTGCGATTTGATCGAGATTCATGTGACAAATGGTGTTGGAATAGGAAGCAGAAAACCTGAACGAAAATTAGGCCAAGGAAGATGTCCTTCATCTGCTGAGAATGACTGCGCTGAAGATTCTCGAACGTTGATAGACGGGTAGTGAAGGTTTCTTCTCACCTAGCCACGATGCCACGGGAAGGAAGCATAATAGTTCGTGTGGATGTCATGTGGCATTATTTTGTGATCGTTAGATTGGGTCATTTTTTGCTTGCCTGCTTGCATGCTTGCTTCGAACCGTTCTCGGACCGTTTGAGGGGGTGGCTTACTGTTGTTCGATCTTTAGTGGCTTAACGGTGACACACGGGGCCGTGTGACGGTAGATGGCTTTGATTGACACAATAATGAACGTATCGATTAAAATCGGCTAAACGAACGCGTCGTGTCAGATCTGATGCGGATCTTGGGAGCGTCATACAGCGTGTGGAAGTGTTTCACATCTCGCGCGACACACCGAAACTTGTCAGTCTCTTTTCTGCTCATGTTTCAGGATGGCATTTTACTGGGAACAGGTTGGTCAATGGTTTCTTGAACACAATCAACGTTGTATGGAGCTCCGTGAAATATATTGATTTGCTTTATTGGTGGATTTTTACATGATAGAATGCAGCTGATTGCAATATTAGCTCATTAGTCAATATACTGCACCATTAGTGGACGTAATAAAAGTGAAGGATGATATAAATGTAAAAAAGTAATAAATTGTTTTCAAAGAAATAAATTGTTATTAAAAACTCATTCAGGAGTCCTTAGTAATTTATCGAAGAGCTTTTTTTTGCCATTCTTGCCTAAGAATACCACGCAAATATGTATCGGGAAACTGAGAAAAGAACAGATTTTCAATTTAAAACCCGCATAAATATGTTTAAAGTACCATAATGAGAAGAAACACACAAAAAACTAACGATGAAAAAAACGGTTGCTATGGTTCCAACTACCCCCACCAGTTTCCTGCCCACACCTCCCTCAATACCCCTAGAAATGTTACGTCAAGTAGAGAAATGTCAATTTGCTCTGGACGACTGTACCTTCTATCATGCATATGCCTTGGTAAGGACTAACTATACGTCTACATAGTAAAAGTACGTATAGTAAGCCGGAAATGGTTGGCATAGCCTACTAGGTCTTTACGACAACAAGAGATTTGGCAGACCGTAACGATAAAATGCCAAGAACATTACAACCACTGATATCTCAAGATAGCGATTCAGATGAATTCTGATGAACAATTAAAAAACTACTTTCATGTACTAGAGACTTCAAGCTTGTAAAGAACGCAGAGTATCTTGCAATATAACCGAAGGTAAAAATTACAAATAGTAGAATCTCTTGGATGATGACATATTAAGGCTCAGGTTATTTACTACAACTGAGAAAAAAAAGTTGATGAACAAATTAAATATAATATAAGCTCTACAAGGTTCATCAAACCAACCACGTTATTCGTTGTGGGTACATATTGTTCGCAACCTATTTCGTCTCAATTAAATCGCGCTACAAATTGTATATTCCAGTAATGGTTTGCTGTCGTTTTTCCTTGTTCATTTCAGAAACGAAAATTAATCGATTTATGTAAATCAAGTAGTCGTGACCACCGACGACATCCACTAATCGGCTGTCCGTGTTGCTATCTTGATGTCCGTCAAACCAATATCCTACACCCGGTGCACTATCCCTATCCACCCGCATTCGCGTCTAGAAAGATGAGAAATAAAGTATACACTAAAGCATGCAGGGATGCAGGATGATTACCCACGCGGATCGATCGATCGAGCGATCTTATGCCGATCGGATTGGCCAACCTGGAACGTCCGCCTTTGGTGTTCTGTCTGCACGAGTCGGCGCACCGTGGAAGGTGCAACACATGATTAGAGGCAATTAATATGCCATGCTTCCGAACGATTTTGCACTGGAGCGTAACGGTAACTGGTAGCTGTTGTAAATGGGTTTTAATCAAGTTGTACATGAAAGATGACAGAAATGGATCGAGATTGCGCGTGTTAGATAGCAGGTGGGATGGTTTGAACTTGAACGAATTAATTCGCATGGTGGATGGTATGCCGAGCCGACGTATCTGCCAATTTATGAGCTCTATGGCCAGTTAAGAATCTGCATGTCACAATGATGGGGCAATTTGTTTGCGAAAACAAAACAAGTTAATTAAAAAAGAACACAAGCATGAAAATGGTGATGAAAATATTAAAATTTCGTTGCAGTCCCACACGAAAAATTGCTTTGTCAGTTGTATTATTTTTTGCTAGAATCATAATATATTTCACAAGTTCTCCCATTCATTATAATAATAAATAGAACCCTTCATCCTGCTTCGTTGAATTTAATATTTGAACTTTATTGTGCCTGCGGCCACTTGTGCCCTACGCGTCACCGGCACTACCGTAATGAAAAATCAATAAACCATTTTGCACATTTTAATATACCCACCCATCCCACCCGAAAAGCCAGCAAAAAAGGGTCACCGCTTTTGTTTCGCCCCAAAAGGGACAACCTTTTTTGACACTGGGTTGCGCTCCATTTTGATAGAGTGATAATTTTCAAACCACGCTACCCTAAACACCGATCCGTGCAGGATGGCAACGGGATGGCAGTAAAGATCATCGAAAACTGGTTCGCGCCACAGACGTAGCAGTAAATGGAAAATTTACGACCATTCTTTACGATCACCAGCTGGGTGGTTGTTGGGCGCTGTTTCGGAGGTAGCTGGCTGTTTTCCGGGGTTTTTCGCGTGAACGGGCGCCCGTCAGAACGGGACGGGCGGATAATATGGAATAAATTTACACCTCCGAAGCCATCTTAAACTTTTCGTTACCCTACCACGACTTATGGTATGGATGGAGAGTGAGGCGGTTTCGATTTTCGATGATGTTTCGGTGGCTTCGAAACATTGCAAGTGTTATTTTATCAGCGAACCCCACTCCAGTGGCCCCTGGCCGTACCGATCCTTTGATTCCATAAATTAATGACCGAGTGGCAACGATTGAAGGGCAATTTTCATCGCGTACACCCTTCATACAGCCATGCGATGGTGTGGCAGTGTGGTGGGATATCGGTGTGCTACCGCGTGTTCGGAACAACAAAACTTCAGAGGCGCTTGCCGGTAAGGGACTTGAACCCGTTAGCGTAACGGTAAAACCACGTGTCGATAAACATTCATCTGCTATTATTTATTTATTACTAAATTAATAGGAAGCCCCACCGTTACTTGCGTACGACAAACACACGCACAGACAAGCAATTCTTGGTAGAATCCCCGCACGGAAAAGGGCGCACCGTATCTTGGTGCGGTGATCTCTGGCCGACTGGGTGGTTGAGTTGGAGCAAACCATAAATTACTACGCCTATCGGTCCATCGGAGATTTGTAGTTGTTCTTGGTCGGGCAAGAATAAGCATGCCACATGCTGAAGGACTTGTGAAGTGGCTTGTATGTGGAGCATAGAAAATGTACATTAAAATAATGCCTGTATGGCTTGGGGTATAGGAAGTCTATAGCAGAGCAGGTAAAACACGCGAAAGCTGGTGGGCTATTTTAATATTGATTTTGTTGCTTGCACGTTCCGCAAACAAAACTCTACCGTGCGTGTGTCCCTAGAGCTTCGAACAACAGTAAGGTAAAGGAAGATATCCGGATGTGAGTGCTTCACTGGACGATCGGTAGTTTTTATACGCATCCATTTCATCGTTCAATTTCGATCCTTACACGTGTGATGGAATGTTTGGTGGTATGCGTCGTAGGGGTAGTAGGGGTATTAATATATTTTCATTAATTATCCGCCCAACGCAAACACGACGTCTTGGTTCAATTAAATTAATTAATACCCGAACGGTGAGATGAAGCAACGGTTGGAGCGACGTTCCAAGCGTGCCGCCTTTTTGCCTAAGTTGTGCTGCTTGTACATTGAACTTCCCTGCATGCACCGATTGCGTTGAGTTGCTGCGGAACGGTTGCCTTTTCTCACTGTTCGCAGCATGTGACTGTGGCTTAGACGTGGAGTCGGCAAGCCTCTTGAACGGGCGCGCGTATCATCTCGGGGGAATGTATTTGCATCAATATCTTATAATCCTTCCAGAAAGGCTCGTCTGACAGCCATGTGATTGATAGGATTATGGGCGCTTTTCGAACTGGGTGAGGCATTTTTTTCTTCTCTCCATCTAGTTTTGAGTGGTATGCTCGCTCTGGCGCGAGCGTATATTGTGCGATTATGGACACGTATTCTGCCTCCGGCATGTTCTGGTATCATAGGATTATCCGATTAAATGGTGCTAGAGTATGTAAACCAAATTAGCAACCATTAGGAAGTGGGAAGCTGTTAAGAAAGATTTGCTACCTGTTTAATGACAAAATTAGTCGAATTAATGCTTGATGACACAGGATTATTGAAAAAAAAGAGGCATGCTAAGTAGGATCATCAAGTTGATACGGGCAATATCAAATGACAGAAATTATTACATTTGCTACTACCGTCAAACCGTATCGAGAAATAATCTGGACGACTTGTGTCAACAGCAGCAAATGTGTTTTGTGATACAGGACTGTAAAAAAGCGCGAAACTAGTTTGGCATAACCGTAAGCTGATTAACGTGTGATTTGTTTTTAATTTCCTCACCTCATTGGTTTGTTTTACATGAATTTTACATTTTTCACTCAATCGCAATGGTCACCGCTGGCTTGCAAAAACCCAGTCCGGTTGACAAAACAAATAGTGGTCGGTGTGCATATTTGGTTTTACACCTTCCCGTCTCACAGCTTGCAATAATTTTTCAATTAACATGCACAACTGTACGTGTGCGTCTATGTTGCAGTCAGCATGAGGCTGTGCATGTCCCATCCGTCTGGGTGGCATTAATTTATAATGGATTGCACCGAGGAGTCGATGACTCTTCGGTCCGAACCGAACCGACCGAGGTTGGTCAGTGTGAGACTTGATAAATTATTTATTAGTTTTAATTAATCGACTGATAATGTATGGCGGCTTCGAATCGTACGCTGAGAGTGGAGAAGCCAGATGGAGAGAGAATGAGAGGAAAGAAAAGCATACAGAAAGGAGAATACTGTAGTGTGTTTTTTTATTTATTATTTTGTTTATTATTACACATTTTACGTTCGCCAAATATTCAACCAAAGGGCATCAGCTGTCTGACGTGAATGAATTTATGCATCCATTTTTTGCCGACCCGTGTGTGAATCGTATGTATCATATTAATAAAAAAAAAGAATGAGTATGTACGGCTGTCTGTACCACATGCTGCAAATGATTTATAATTTTTACCATTATCAAAACCATTCCAATCGTCCCAAATTTGAACGGAATATGTTTTTTTTTGCAAAGTGCGAAACAAAAAATTCACCCCTAAAACACATGATTTGCTAAATAAGATAGCAAATGGAGGGTACTTATGGGAGCATACCTTTGCTTTATTTTTATTGCCCTTTTACGCGACATGATAATCATCTGACAGCTGCTACTGTTAAAGGTTCTTTTTTTTTAAAACCGGCGATTATGCCAGCTTAACGAGACCCGATTGGAGCATTGGGCAAGAAAAAACAAACGAAATCGTTAAAATTTATCTTATTATGCTTTTGCTTGATTATACACCGAGACAGAAGTAGGTGCTTTTTCTAGTGAAGACGCTCCTTACGTACGGTGGTGTTTCGGAAATTATTGTCCCCTATAAATGTCTACTTAAAATGATAAACTGTGTCATTAATGGGCAGAGCCTAACGTGGAACTAAAAGTCCCCGGTTCGTTTTTTTTCGTCCCAGCCCAAAATTGGTCCTCGAAACTCGGTGCTGTATCTTTCGTCCTGTCCGATTGTCTAGTTCGGCAGATTGCCTAGACCTTCGGGAGATCGGGATGTTGATCTGTAAAGCGGGTTTGGAAAGATGCTGTGGTCCCTTCGTTTGGGGAGGACCTATTTTCTGGCAAATTGAGCAGGACGATTCATTTCTCTAATAGATTCCGTCTGTTGAGTTATTTTTTCCCGACGTTCTTGGGTCTTATTTATGGTCCATATCTTATTTAGCTACTTTCTCAAAAAGGGTTTTGGAAGTATTTTCTTCGCAAAGGGATGCTTAAAGTGATACAGAAAGTGTTTAAAAAAAACACGTTCATATATTTTCGTAACGAGCTCCTTAGGAAATAGTTGAAGAAAAGTTGCTTGAAATGATAATGTCCCCATCGTTGCTTGGAGGATTATTTTTTTTGCTAGATGTCGCTAGAGAAGCAAACAGTATATACGTCATGATTTATTTGCAGCTGCAAAAGATCGACCGAAAAACAGTGTAAAACCATTCCATCGGGAAGTAGTTGTATTTAAAGTTTTTATTTCTGAAAGTTAATAGTTGTATAGCGTTGCAGTCATGTCTGGTTTAAAGGTAATACAGTTCACGAGTTTATTTAAAGCAAAGCAATACTGGCGACCAGAATGCTGTGGACAAAATAAATAAGTTAATTCGGACATGTATCGTTTTAAATCATTATTATAAAGTACGCAACGCATTTTTTTAGTTTATGTTTTTTTGTTATGCAGTATTTATGAAAGTCGCACTTTCAAACCATAAGCTTAAGAACCTATCATTGATGCGTTGCAATCCTGTTTTCTTATAATAGGAAGTCATTTCTAAACCCTTTAGTTATGGGATTTATATTTAACACTGGT
The DNA here is from genome assembly GCA_018908115.1 of Anopheles rivulorum. Lineage (NCBI taxonomy): Eukaryota > Metazoa > Arthropoda > Insecta > Diptera > Culicidae > Anopheles > Anopheles rivulorum. The sequence goes on from STHB01023008.1 coordinate 22,104, forward strand.
AGTAGAAGAATTTGTTTGTGTTTCGTTGGTGTTAAAATTAAATTTTAATACACATATATTTTATTAATAAATTCCACAAAGCTTAGCATAATTTTCATAGTTACCTTCATGTATACTTTGCTTACATGGAAATTGTGAAAAAATTTAAAAAAAATTCCCATATTGCTTGAAATATGTGAGAAAATCAGGGAAATTATTTTTGTTAATAAAAATATATAGAAATCATGCACTAGCTGCACTAATTATTAAACTCGTGCCCCAGATCCAAATGTCTGGCTCGGTAGTGTTAAATGAGAAAGAGAGTTATAAACTGTGCTAAAATATTGGACTACGCCTCATTTTATTATTCATAACGAACTGCCGAGCAGTATGGCTGGACTGCGCCTGTTTGTGGAAACAAAAAATACTTTCAAAAACCAAGTTTGAATTGATTAATATAAATCCAAGACATTGGTATGGGTTTAAATATATGGTTGTTACATTCTTAAATCTCGTTCAATTTGAATTGAAACATTATTTGACAACAGACAACTTTAAATAGAGACACCACTTTGCTGCAGCAATAAAACAGAAGGCAACTGGCCAATCTCGCCATGGGTGTTTCAAGCCCGAATGCTCATTTAACACCATCAAGCGTTTGCTGGTGCCAATTGGAACTGGAAGCGATTGAACTGATTCGGTACTGGGCCAATCTGTGCGTAACACCACCCTGAGCAGGCAAAGGTGTTCAAGGAGGTCTCCAAGAACCACCGTAAAGGAGGTTGAGCTATTGCCATTAACCTTCTCGTCGAGCGGTAGGGAGCACAAACCAACTTCAAAAACCTCAAGCACACTCGCCTTGGACGGGACGTGACTTGCGGAAAAGGGCGCACAATCCGTTCGCATACGCCCTGCAAATACGGTACGGACAAAAACACACACATAGACCTGCTGGCCAACTCTTGGTGGCTAATATTTGCCCAGAAAAAGGGTAAACTTTTGCGGATTGCGTGCAGATGTGGAGGTGAAGTATACTAATGGTAACGTTATAGTTTGCTAACGGTAGAATGTGTAGCTGAAGTCCCCGTAACGTGCCGTTGTGGAGTTTGCAATGAAACAGACACCCTTAAGGCGAGCAGGCGAGTTAAAATAATCACTTTTTTTTTGTTCGACGGATCGAACATCGATCATTAGTGAGTTGAAAAATAAAAATTGCAAATTTGTCTGGCAAGCATGACGCAAAAGGGTGCACATCATGACGGTTCCTCCAGAGGGACAACAAGATTTTGAGGTTAATTTTCAAAGACCCTCAAAGACTCCCTCGGATCGGATAGGAACTGAAAGTTGTGTGAACCTTCGCTGAACTTTCGGTAATTCTTGCTTCAAAATTCACATTTCGGTTAACTAACGGCTAGTTTCACCAGTCGTTTTAATAAAACGTGACATCGTGGTGGAACGATTTATTACAAAATCGCGAACACTCGTCGCATACGGTGGGCCGATCTCACACGGCGCTTATTAAAATTAATCGATCGTGGCACATATCGATCGTAGCGCTAATTAGGGATTAAGGGAGCAAAATATACTAGCAGTAGGTAAAGGAAGGGCCATATGATGGATTTGGGATTATGTAGGGCAACCTTTCATTCACGAAAGGGTCTGCGGAAGGCGATGGTTTCGATTATAAATTAGGGCACAGTGGTTTGAATCAGCAGTGAATATAAAGAACCAAATGGTTAATACTTTCTATTTGATGTTAGATTAGATTTAATAGTTTATTTTTAATGTTGCAATGTACTTCAAATGATATCCATTTGGGAAATAATTATAGTTTGTTGGAAATATGTTTATATGTAGCATTATACAACATCATTATTTATAACGTTTCTAGATGATTGAATACCATATTTATGCCTTTTATTTTTAATGGCTAAAACTAGAATTAATAAAAATAACGAAAAATGAGATTAAACATATTTGTCATAAAGTGTTTCAAATAAAGTGTTGGAAAATATAATTACATCAGTTATTCTCTTTATGTTAGACAAGCATAAGTAACATAAATTATAAGTTTGTAAAATGGAACTTTTTTTGTTGTACCACTTGGAGGAATTCGAGATGCAGCGAAGGATATGCTTTATGGAATTTGCATTCTAAGGATAATTTCCCCGAAATAAAAAAGAAACAATTTTCGTGGTATTATAACACTATTTATAGTCAACTTATTTTAAGCTTCTACAAAACAAATTTGCTCGCGGTTTACGTTTAGTGCAATGCAAGCAATTACGCTAAATGACCGCTTGCAGAAAAATTAGCAAATTGAAGCAATAAGCTCTAGTAAACTGCTTCGAACAAAAACGTTCGTTTATGATGCTTTGGTCATAACAGTTAGTGCTGGGCGTTTCAAGCTCGTTAGAAAAAAACACCTTCAGAAACAGTTACATGTTGGCAGATGGAAAGGGAGAAACCCAACCGAGCACGAGCCAAAGTTGGTGCGAGCCAAAGAACGTCGGTGACTGTTATGTTTAATGCGATTACTTGACA
>STHB01023018.1:0-11577 GCA_018908115.1 Anopheles rivulorum
GCAGAGCCTAATGGCAAAACATTCGTTATTATCAATAAAAGTAACACCCGCGCGCACGTGCTGCCGGACAAAATCCATGTTTGTCCAAAATGGACACACGCGGACGATTCATATCCTTCCAATTAAAGCATTCCTTTAGCAGGGAGTTGAAATTTTTACCACCTTCCTTGGCCGGCCGAAACTTTGGCTGATGGGATTGGTTCGGGATTTCAATGGATTACATGTCCAATTTGGCTGGCAGCCCATGATACCTGCTGACGAACGTCGTAATGCCATTATCGATGTCATGCCCGGCGGAAAATCACTTTCACTCATCTTAAGACCACCAGTCCTCCCCACCCCCTTGCCTCCTCCTCGGTCGGAATGGGTGTCATGCGAAAAACTTTCCCGCTGGCGAAAATCTTCTTCACGCCCACCCGTCACACGCTTCCCGTGATGCTCCCGTGTGGAAATGTGTGGGTTAGTATGGGGAAAAGTTTTCCCAACCCATCGACTGGCTGGTTATCGCCCGGAGATGTTCGAATCACGGGACTTCCGGGTGGTGTGCTGATGCCGCAAATGCAATTACGCCTGCACCGAATGTACGGTATGTAGTGTGAGGTTATGGAACGTTTTCCCTTTATACCTTGACCATCAACGATCTTCCGATCTGCGTCTAACATCGAACGGATATTGATGTTTAAGTGTGCCAGAATAGATGATGATGAATATTGCAAAATGTATGTAAATATTGCACGAAAAATCACTTCATCAAGATCTAGTTATTACACGTCTTTATTAACCTTGGGAAGCTTTTCCTAGCAAACTGTGATTCCAGTGGGCATCTAAAATACTTTGAAAAGAGTTGCAATATTAATGAAATCATCACCAATTAAACCACTCAATTAAATATGGCACTCTAACTAAATGCTAATCAACTACACGCAACTTCATTTTTATCTCAACTACAATAATTTCGGCCCTTGCCGAAAAACGAATCAAGCCTAAACCACTATTTAAACTGCAATCAACGCTCAAGTATCACGCCTATTGCGCCTATTCCGGTAGCGTCCGTTAGTGCGAGTGATGAAGTTATTTATGTGCCAGCTGAAAGCAAATCTTTCCCATCTTCTCTTGCCGATTGTCGAACCGTCTTCTTACACTATACCGCCCGGGATTAAAGTTCAGTCTCACCCCGAAAACGAAACGACCGCAGCGAACCGTACGATACCGACGGTACCGAGGCCGGGAAGTAGCAAAGCGAATGTGCCGGAATCTTTAGGGATTGGTGTAAAACTTTTCCCATCATCATTATTCCCCTATCTGGCCGTTGTTGGTTGGGTTGCGCAAAACTCTCGCCGATACTCACCATCGGTAACCTCTTTGAACCGCACGGTGGTCCCTCGGTTCTCGGAACTGTTGGGTTTAATTTTGATGAGATGAACCGCGGTTGCTGTCACTGTCTCACTAGCCGGATGTCTGTCTCTAGTGACGAGCCTTGATTTCGAACCCGCCGCGTCACAATCTCTTGGTCGCGCATATGATTGGGGAAAAAATATAATAATATTTGGCCCCTTTTATGAAGACCTCACTGCTTCTGCTGTGCTGTTTGTATCATCGGGGAAACTGCTGGATAATTTTAATAAAATTAGCGACACTTTACCGTATTGTACAGCATTCAACTTTAATTTTTATCTGTGCTAACAAGAGAATACTTATAGCTAGATAGTGATTTATACGAAAGCTAACATTTAGTAAAAGTATAGTGAGGTAGGATAAAACAGAATAGAAAGTACCTAGTCATAAGTATGAATAATAGAAAGATAGAATATTAAGAACAGTAGGTAATTTAGGATAATTAACAATAATATATTTGAGCTAGAATTCGAGTATGCGATTATAGTGCAAATAGCGATTAAGAAAATAAATAACGTAGATTAAGATCTAAAGGTGAACCTTTGGTTGTTTTGCAGGATTTGTTTAACAATATTAAAAGTTCCCTCTATGTGAATGATCGTTTCGTTCAAGCCTTCATAAAGTATATCACACATTAAACATGCTTTCAAAACCATTCATAGATTAGCTAATACGGAATGGGATAGATATGATAGGGTTATCGCGAAGTTAACGAGAGGAAATGTACAAGGATATAGCAAAATAAAAAATAGAAACGTAGAGCTCGGAAGAAACAGTAACAACAGGTAACAGGTAACGAAGTATCAATATTCAATGCAACATAGCAATCGGCAACAGAGAAAGGGCACAAGCATGATATAACCGCAAAGAAACCCAAAAACTGTGAGCTGTAAAGACATAAAAGATCTCGAATTTCCGAAGCCATGCGTGTAATGAGGCCCGTCTATGTTATATTTGCTTTGTCAAATGCATACATGGTTTATGTAGATCAAATCGGAGATCATCAACCATCTAAACCTCCAAATGTCTTTCAAAGGACACGCTATTAAAAGTCGCTTCAAAATTGGTTTTTGTGGCATGGAATATACGGTTACAAACAAAAAACATTCAATATTGGATAACATTCACAAAACACTTAGTTTGTCTGTGTAGATCGTTTTCGCCTTAAGTCTTGTCGATGGGATATAATCAGCCACAATAGAAAGGATGAAGGAAGGTACGAGGGATTCACAATCTTTGTACATTGAACAGAGGATTGCTACAGCACGAAAATTGCATTTGACCGAAAGATCTCCATTTTTAAATATAGGACAGATCGAGGTCCTTTTTCCAAACGTTACGTTCACAGCTCACAACAGCCAGAAGCGTGATTGCCATTGGCTTTGCGACGATCATTAGCAAAACACTAAGGGTCAATTGAGTGTTCTAGATCAAAAGAGCTCTGTTATGAAATGTTCGGGCACGCCTTAAAGAATGGAATGATCTCTTCTCACAGTGATCGCAGCTTTAAGATCTATATCGGATCTGAAGGATCTTCTACTCCGTATAAAGAAGTAGGTAACAGCACGAGCAAAAGGATCTAAGTTTAACATTGTTTCATATTGTACAAAGTTGAGCATTCGACATAAGGCTTCAGGGATCTCTTTGATCGTATTTCCCATTCGATTACAGCCGGGCCATCCAACTAATATTCGGGCTTATTTTTGCCAATGTTGAAATTATTTCAAGAGATAGATTTATTTCAATAAACTTCAAGAAAAGGATAATAAATCGTTAGTTTTTGGGTACAGATTTAACAAATATAGCAGCTAATTTCAACCTCCTTCTTCAAGGATTTAAACCCGCAACGATCTCAATTAAATTGCTGATAACATTATTCCGTGGGGTTTCCACTTGCGTTCAGGTAAAGTTGGTGATGATTCTTCAATTTTCAATTTGTGTGCATAGTTTCCGATTGAAGATAACCTTCTCGTACGTTTACAGATTGTTACCTTTGGTTCGACACACGGTCTTGCCATCCTGCAGCTAGGCACCGGACCGGGGTTCGGTTTCCCGAGCTGATTTTGTGATCAAAATCACGTCCCTTTGGTAAGCACCACGACACACGATTGTCCAAGTCATACACGAACATTGTACTACCAGGGTGTGGGGTGGCTGGTCTGTGGTTACGTCCGTTCACACGTCCCAGTGCAGGTGGTTTCCGGTCTGTTCCAAATGACCGTTTCCGTTCTTGTGCTTGTGCGTTACCCCGTTAGAACCCTTCACCAGCCCATGGGCCCATGTACCGTATCATTCTCGAACAATTCCCCAGGTTTATGCCGTTGGTGTGCTTTTGCGGGAAAGGATCTATGCGAATGCGAATGCGAAGGTACAACACGACACGGGCGTGTTTCTTTTGCCACTTTAAGAACCTGCTGACATCGTTATGCATATTCACCCACGGCGCATACCACCGGGGTGGCCGTAGAAATCCTAAATGATGACCATCCGTCCCACCGTTCGTGGTGTGTCGGTGGACCCAAGGAGTCCACCAAGCTGAATCCCGTACGGCGGATCAACACGAACCCCGAACGAACGGAGAAGTCCCATATGCTGCAAGACACAACATTACCATCCGTCGGTGTCGTCTGACCACCTCGATGCGATGCGCCTCGGTTATGAGTCCCGATCATTGGCCGGGCGCGGAACAAACAGCGCGGGGGGGAGGGCTGGACAGGGCGGCGAGAATGGGAAAACTTGTTCTCGCATATCCGCAAATTGGATTTGGTTCAAAAGTTTATGTGTCTGGGATTTGTTTCTCTCATTGTACAGTAGGTGCGGTCGGGTTGCAAGCACCATTTGCGTGCCTTCACACAGAGTTATGTCCAGCGGTGGCGTTTGGCGAAGAACGGCGAAGATGGCGAGTTGGCTGCTGGTGGGCAACGCTACCACAAACGCTCGGAGAATTTCTTTTTATCTACGGTTTTATTCTACACCCCGTTCGGACTCGCCCACCCAAAGGTGATGCTTTCGGGTTTTCGGTTTCGGTGGTATGAAATAAACTGTTGTTATTTATCATCCCTTGACCATGTGTCTAGAGTACTTTAAGCCAGTACCATTCGCTTTACGGATCGTTTTTAACCATCTGTTTGGGATGAGATGTGTGTATATTTGTTATCTTCTTGCCCGATGGAATGAAACTGAGCGGTTCGCACTCTGTAACACTGGTTGCATACTTATCAGATCATATATAAATATATAGCAATAAGCTTTATCTCTTGCACTCTATTGGCACGTGTGCGTTCCCATCATAATCAAACTGGAATGCTATGTCGTGAGCTCGTTAAATGGAACTTTATTTTTTGATAGTCCACTTTTATAAGCGATTTGTACTTTTTACGCACACAAATTGTACAGTACGCATATTGTCCCACTAAAACGTTTTAAACGAGCATTATACAGGGTGTACCAGATAGAGTCCTACTAGTAGTTGAAACGTCTGGCGAGTAATAGTCGAACCAGAAAAACACGCTGAAATTGTTTATTGACTTCTAAAACAAGTCTTCTATTTCGCTGACGCAACACACTTTCGAGCAAAATATCGTGGCCAGAATGCGCATATGGCGATTGTTAAGAGAAGATTTGGGCCCCTGTAAAATGCAGACTACTCATGCATTATTGCAAGTTGAAAAGCCGGACGTCGCATTTAATAAAATACCAACATGCAGGTCAACCTTTCTCGTCAGCCAGATTTTTGGAGCAAGCCGATCATGAATGATGAAGCGCATCATACTCTGTACCCGTGGTGGAACTACCTAAAGGCAAAAGATTTACACAGATAATTCAACCACACTCCAGCAACTAAAGCGAAATTTACGCCGTGAAATCGTTGCTATTCAGCCCGCGGCACTTTAAAAAAGTCGTGAATAATGCCGCAAAACGGGCTGAGTTATCATATTTCATATGACATATGAGTCATATTTAAAAAGTGGCCAATCAAGTTGTGAAATCCTCAATAAACATATGTTGAAAAAAATCACACAAAATTATTTGAAAAACAATTACTCCTTATACCTTTATACAACCCTTTACATTAACTATCGATCATAGGTTGAGTTAAAGAGCGAAATTCTAATCAATACGCTTAGAATCATTTCATAAACTATGTTGCAGCACAATCTATGTGAAAGAAGTGCTAGAAAATGTATATTTTTATTCGCTCGTATTCTTTGAAGTAGCGTTTGATTGACTCAATCAAATCAAATAAATCGCCCCATGAATTAAATACATTTGCTTTTGTATACTAAATACGATGCTGATGATGAAAACAAATTATTATTCATACGCATTGTACGCAATGGTTGAATGGGTGCGTGCAACAGCCCCAGTTCCTGCAAACCACGATCTAAAGTAAACAGTTCATTAACATTCAATCGTGTGGAGCACCCAGCATCAACATTACAATGCAATGATTATTTTTGCTGAACTGAAATCGATTCGATCGATGCGATGTACGATGTAAAGTACATGTGTAATGTAAACCACTCGAGATTAGCCTCAACGCGAGAAGTGGTTGTTAATTAAAGGTTATTGGTGGGCAATTTTTATAGCAATTGTCCAACATTAAGTAAGAGCTATTTATTAAACATTTGAGAAAATACAATCAGAAATTAATAAATGATTATTAAATTGAGGTAGATCTTCTTCGACGTCGAAGCACAATAACATCGAGTAAAGGATTAAGAAAAGTATGTGAATTTTCCATATTTATTGTATTTTTCTCCAATTTCCATCAACTATAAAGAGATTTGTTGTTACACTCAAAACTCAAGGTATGACAACAAATAAAGTGCTTAAATTGTTTGCCATTGCGTCTTCTAACTCTCTAGCGCACTTTGTATGTTTCCCCCAACAAAGCATTTCCAGTTACGAAAAATTGTGCAGATTTTTAAACAAACTTCCCTATACATCTCAAGTAACAAACAGGCAAGAAAATATGGTACCAAACACGGAACCATTTAACGATTTGCCATGTTGCGAAAAGTTTGCATCGCTCTAAGAGCACTTTTTTATGTCGTTGGCGCATGCTAGAGTTCGCCAACATCCATCGCAACGGTGGCGCGTAAGTGTGTCCAAGAGTGGCAAGAAATGAATCGCGTCCAAACGGTTCAACAATTTTATAACCGTCGGCGAAAACCCGACGAAATGGGAGCGAGTCTGCATCGTTAGTTGGGTTAGCAGGCCATCTTAAAGCAGGCCTGGATTGAACAAGCTGTCCCCGGGGTTAGGATGGAATCATGGGACTTTCAAACAAACGAAAAAAAAAATGTATGTCCTCGCAGAACGGAAAGAAGAAAACAAGAAAGAACTAAACCGGGAACTCGAGAAGATGATGAGAGACGAGGGCAACTTTGCACCCAAAACTTTTCCCCCAAAGGTCCGTAACGACCGTGGCGCAAACGCAAGCCGATTGTGGTAAGTTAAGCTGTGATTTGCCTGCGGAACCCGGCGGCTATCATCCGCATGAGTGCAACCGTGGCCGCAGCGGTGACGGTATGACGGTTGGAAAACTTGCCACAAGCTAAGCGGTTCCGTTCATTCGTTCCAAAACTTACCTACCAGCGGCTCACAGTCGCATGGAATGTTCACATTGATTTATAGTTTTATAGTTTGCAGCAGCAAAAATTCAAATCATTTCCGCTGCGGTAAGAAATTATGCATACCACTTGATGGTGAGCGTTTTATTGCTTTTCTATAGACGCCTTTTTTGGGGGCACAGAGCGACCACATTGCAGACAGAGTTTTTCCACACATAGAAATAGAATTCCTTTTATTAAAATATGAATTTTCCAAGCTTTTGTTTTCCAGGTCTAAGGTGCAAGTCGCTGAATAGAAATCAAATTCGGCCATCTCCATTAAGTAGAAATAAAATTAAGGATACATCTAACGACCCGTTTTCCGATACAAGCGTAAGTATCTCCTTTTACATTAATTAAAGTACCAAGTTTCGAGTAAGTGTTTACATAGCTTAAGTACGATCGTGCTGTTTTGTACTTTGGGTTGAAAGATCAACTGTATTGATCCGCCGGCTCGTCCGTCGAACGCTTCAACCAGCGTGGAGCTAATTTGATCATCAGCAATGCACCAAGCGGAGCGGTCAGTATGATTGCCAGCACCGTCACGATCAGTACGGTTTGTGCCCGTGGGTACTCATCCGTGGCATTTAGACTGCGAGCAAGATCCAGTGCGGCTGGTCCGAGTGCTGCTTGTACGGTAGCCTTGGGAAAGCCCGATAACGTGACGTACGCCTTTTCCTTCCAGTTTAGCTCGCTGCCCAACGTCGACAGATAGGAGAAAATCAATCGCAGCTGAAACGAAGCATGTAATGCGTTTAATCGCGATCGCATGAAGAATGCATCACGGAAGAACGTATCTGCGTCAGGTATAATTACCAACACTGCTGCCAGTAGCGTAATCGCTCCGTACAGCACGGTTTCGCCTTCCAGCACCGAAAAGTTAACCTCTTTCCCGATCAGCGAGAAGGATACCGGCTTCAGAAACTTCCACAGCAGATCCAAGTACATGCTCACCTCGTTGCACTCGGTCGGGGGCCGTTTGCGCCATCCAGTGCCGGCCACGAACGCCGTCACAATACAACCGAGCGCACCTGCCGATGGGTAGCCGACCTTTTTGCTTCCCACCACCGACAGCGTGCCGGCCAGCGCTGCCATCGTAAACCGCAACCCGTTCGTGTATTTCTGGCGGCAGCGAAACAGCGAAGATTGGTGCGAGTGTAATTAAAATTTTACCATCAAGCGACGTGTCAGATGACAGACCGCTGACTGCTTACCGCGTGATAAGAGGGCACGTACAGCAGCGCGAGACCGCACAGACACCCGTACACGAGCCCAATTACGATACCGATCGGTCCCTGCAGGATCTGGCTGGTGAGATCGCCTGGGAAACAGCGAAAGAGACAGAGAAGAGTGTGTGTGGGTGCGAATTGCACGAGGGTGTTTTTTTTTGGTGAAATGGGGTGAAAACCCGCGATTTAACTGTGCTGCTTACCGGTGGAAAATATCACACCCAGAATGACGCCGAACAGGAAAATTGCCAGAACATCATTACAGCTTGTCATGGCGATGATTAATGTGTGAATTCCTTTATTCAGCCCGAGTCGCTCTTCCTTCAGCCGGAGCAGCACGGTAACGACGACGTTCGGCGAGATGGCAGTTTCGACCAACCTGCAAACGACCAACAGGCAATGGAGGTGATGGGGGGGCTCAAAATTTTTAAATTTCACCACACTTTTATCACTACGTCCAAACCATTTTCCTTTATGTGGTTCATTCTCCGAACGGGACGCCCGGAGGTGATGCTCGACAATGCACACTACACCCCAGGGTTGCCTGGCCCTGTACGAAACGTCGCTCGTTTCACTCAGCTCTCGAGAGGATTTGCAAAAAACCACCACCCTTTTCCAGCAAGCAAATGCAACAGCCACCCAGCCTCTGGGTAGGTCACACAAAATTGCACTAACCCATCGGGGAAGTTGCATTCACCAGTGTAAACCCATTAAAAAAGCAAGATGATGATTCGGTTTGCAAGAACCCGCTAAGATGGAACCAACCACCACTCTATCAAAACGGGAACTCGCATAGGAAGGGATTTATTCCGCCACTCGAACGAGCTAAGAAAGAAAGTAAGAGGAGAGAAAGAAAAAAAAAACAGTGACGAAAAGACAATCCCTGCGGGGCAACAGCGAGGCAAATGTGCAGAAGAAAGTGGGAGAAAATTCGCTGCAATCTACTGCAGCGCCGGGTGATGCTGCTGCAAATGACGGCTTCCATTCGGTGGCCGGTTTGTATTCTTCCTTTCGGAGCTCTTTCAACGAGCGGAATGAAATTGATTTCCATCAACCATGCGGACGCCCGCACACGCACAAACACACGCTGGTGTACAGATTTATCCCCTCCCCCCTCACCGGAATTGGGTTTGGCGATAATCCAACCGGTGCAGAGGAAGCAATTGCAGCAATCCATTTAGGGCTCGTTCGCTCGCAATGGCGTAATAATGAACCGTAACCATGGGTTGTATTATTTTCCCCTTTTTTTGCTTCGTTCATTTTCCCGTTAAAGATTTTCTATTTTGCCTGCCTGCCTGCCAGCCTGCCTGCCCGGCCTTGTGCCTCCCTTACAATCCTTATAGTCCCGAACTGATCCATTTAGTCCCGTTTACCCTTCAAAAACGCGTTATGTTCTTGAGTGATTTTTTCTTCCTGCTTGCCTCTACTGCTGCTTGCTGTTGTTGTTGTGGTGCGCGTTGTAATGCATTACTTTCACCTCGGCCTTCCCGGAGTTGGAGGGAAAGGAAAATGTTTTACGAATCCTTTAGCGCACCGCACCCCGGAGAACTGAAAAGTGGGGTTTAGAACATTCTTTTCTTGCCAGCGCCAGAGCGTTTGTTCCCGTTTGTCCCATTTTCCTTCGATGATGGCCCGGGTCGCTTCCGGCGGAATGGATGAAATGGAAACGCACAAAAAAACGTTAGCGTGACGGAATGTGGGGTGGCCCTCCCTTGGGCGTTGGGGTCCGGGATGTAAGAGGCACACCGTACACTTTCGAAGAAGGACCATTGTGGGAAGTTCTTTTATGTGGCTTTTAGTGCATTGCAACTTCCATTAGCCGGTGGCATTGTGCTTCCGCACCCACCAACCGGCCGCACGGTCGGCCGGTTGGCCGCCGGCATATAGGGTGGCACGTTTAAAACCAAATTAAAGGATTTAATTCCCGCCTCCTGGTCGCTGACACCTTTGTAATAACAGGCGAAGCAAGCAAGCAACAACGGCACCACCGGGTAATTCGCCCGGCGAACGGATAGCGGACTTACCCGAGCAAAACACCCCAAAGCCACGGCAGGTCGAGAAGGTAATGTGAAAGGACCGCGACGGCCGCAACCTCGGCCACGGTCGGCACCAGCGTGAGCTGCATGATGAAGCGAAACAGCGTCCGCAGGGCGGCATAGTCGAGCCCGAGACCGGCCAGCAGCATAATGTTGACGAGGGCCATCTCGCGCAGAAACACCTCGACCCGCTCGTACCCGCCAAAGTCGGCCCATCCCACGTTAGCGTACAGTACACCCCAGAACAGCATGCCGAGCATGTCCGGCAGCCCGGTCAGCGAAACGAGAATGCCGCAGGCCTGGGCACCGACGAACAGGAACACGAGCCGCATCAGCCCGCCGGCAGGATGGGACAGTTCGGTTGGCAGGATGGCGTATGCGACGGCCCACAGCAGCGCAAATACGATCAACAATGCCAACGGTTGCGACGTGATGGGCCAGTTACGCTCCAGTGCTGGACATCTGGGGAAAGAAAAAGGAAAAAAAAGCGTGACGGTGAGCATGCAATACAATATACAATACATTCGCTCGATTTCATCCAAACAATTTCATTTTCCCCTTGCGGGAACAGCCGCCCTCTTTGCCATGTTTAGCCAAACATTAGCCTGCGTCACTGCTCTGCTACATACGGCCCGAACGGTCTCGGATTGTGTTGTTATTAGATTCATTATTCTCCACATGTCGTATACTAATTACGGAATGCTTTGCTAAATGTTATCCATACTAAATATAGAACTGAATATGGTTCTATGCATTAATTATCCAAATTCCGACCGATAACAACGCGTAACGCGTCAAAAGACCTACTGCCGAGGTTTCATCTGCAAGTGAGAAAGTTGAATTTCTGAATACTTTTCACACAAAAATAATATAATACATCATTGTATTCCAATTAAACTGAAATAGACTACGTCTAAAGCTTGCTCTACTGACATATTCGTCAGGGCTTTATATAAAATTGTTCAATTGGGGCTATGAGAAAGATTTCTAATTTGTCTCTAAACACCTTCCGTTATAACTTGAAACGAATCAAGAAACGCTTCCCCAATAAAAATAAACCCCTGTTACGAAGGGTGCAACCAATTAGCGATGTTCAATATCATATCAAACGGTCCCAAATTCCTTCCAACTAGTGTGAGTTGTCTGTTTAAAGTACACATTAGATGAAGATGTTACGTTCGTCTAATTGGCATTGATCAGACTTAGACGTGCACTTGGAACCTGCTACCTGTCCGTTCCGTCCGACCATCTAACACACAACCCTATCGCAGTTCTTTCTCCAATAGACGCTCCACGCCCACC
>STHB01023026.1:0-11577 GCA_018908115.1 Anopheles rivulorum
CGGTTTTGCGCTTGTGTTCGGTTGGATGGCCACCGCCACCGCCACCGACCGATGGACGAATGATGTCGCTGTCGATAAAATGGTGGCTCACTCGGCTACAGCATCGCTCGGCGCACAGCAACAACAAAAAAAAAAAAAAAGGAAAACGAACGAAAGAAAGAGGGATGATTTGTGCACATAAGCGGATCGGTACGAGTAGGACTTTGGATATGAGTTACGGCTGTGGGTAGGCAGGCAGGTTTTGTTATGTGAAATAAATGAGAAAAGGATTGTACGCTCAGCCACCCAGAAACATGCGTGAAGCAGCGCGTACCAGAGTCGCTGGACACGAAGTTTATGCGCCGGTTTTGTCATGTGCCCTTTAAATGATGAAAATAAGAACGCAATCATTGTTTTCCCATTGTGTGGAACTCAAATGTCAAACTGAATTAATCGGAACTTTTGTTTTTAATGGTACATGTATTTAAATGTGTTTATTTCATGTTCACTTGCTAAAAGGTGTATTAATTTAAATTAAAACTTCTACCGCTAGATGAGGTTTGACCTTACGTATAGTGTACCTTATACATTTTCCAGGCATATAAACTATCCAATTTACATGTTAGAAAGAATTGGATTTCACTTCTTGCTTTATCCTCAAGGTAAAGGTTCTATAAGTATTATTAAAACAAATGATATTTAAAATTAAAACTAATACACCAATTAAATTAAAAACTACAGATTAGTCTCATCTCCATGCAAAACTTCAAATGCTCAGCGTTCAATATGATCTTCTTGAAACTAAAACAAATATTCCTGTGCAAAACGTTTAATTGCAATACACTGAGAACTGTTGTTCAAACATTTTGACAAGAAAAAACATTTTCTTTCTAATCAATCAACACTGTCGATTTTTTAATCGAAAGTGTTTTATTACCTTGAAATGTAATAAATTGCTATTTTTGTCTAAATCAGGCTTAAAATTAAGTGGCGTTTTCATGAATAAATATTTCGCGAAAGTAAATTCAAGAAGAAACCGATCAATTTTAGTGTTTTATTTAATTAAACTTTATTAAACTTAATTGCTAAGTATTTTATTATGTACGCTACTTAATATTTTAAGCAGTTTTCCTTAAGAAACACCACATAAGGTGATGTCCGACAAGAAAATGAGCATATTTCAAGCACGAAAATAAAAGGAATAGTTACGCAAACTAAAGAAATCATATGGCATGTTCTTCATTTTACACTATTTACACGATGCAAATAAAGAATTTAAATTCGCTAAGCGTTTCTTTTAAATGTGTATAAAAATAATCTAAGAAAATCCAACAGATATTGCTTAAGATTGTTTAGGTGATATGATAGTCATTTAAGCGGAATTGAATTAAAATGAAATATTTGCTTAGAGAAAGACTAATCAACAATGAATCATACTCCCCATAGCGTCCTTCAACCCATGTGGAAAATGGAAAGAAAACGCATCTCGATGCGAAATGAGCGATTTTTCTACAAAAATCCAACCATTTTGCGTGCGCGCAATTCTTTCTTCTTCCGCGCTAGTGAAATGATGTGAAATTCCGTTTCATACTTTTATATCTCTTGCCGCCGTTGGAATCACGCTTTCCACGCCGACAAGGAAAATAATTCTCAGCCCAGCGCAGTACAACACAGTCAACACCCATCATCGCCCTATTATTGACGGCTGCATGTGTGAAGCCATGCACAGCAACGCAGACATTCGTTTTTTTTCCATTTTTTTTTTCGCTGTTGCTTTCGCATTTTGCCCTGGCCTGTCCAAACAATCAACAGCATTTCCATGCTCGCTTTTCCCGGATTTCCTCGATCTTTCTTTTTATTAATATTTACTGCCAACATATGGAAGACGAACCACACATCGGCAACCAAGTATTGACCAGCCAATCGAGCAGTAGACAACGACGGACCGAAACCTTTATGGAAAATCTTTCCTTTTCTTTGTTCGTGCGGAGTTCGCTCCATGCCGTCCGTGTCCGGATGGATGGAAGTAGCGTACGTCCACTAGATTAATGCCATAAATTAGTGTCGCACCCGTCAACTGGTATGCCCCCGGTGTCATCCACCCGATGGCACCCGATCCGAGCACATGTGCAACGGCGTGTCAACTGTGAGCACGGTTTTGCACGGTTCCATCGTGCTGTGGGTTGATATAAAAACGCGTCTCGCTTGCTTGCCCAGTTCCTGTTGCACGCCGATGGTGTGGTGTGTCATCATTTCACTAAAGCCACATCCGTCGTACTGCCGGATCGTGGCCAGAAATAGCGCGACTACGGTCCGGGGTCCGGCGTTGTCTTGTCGGCATGGTCGCCAGTCCGCATACGCGTAGCCATGAGGGTACGCGACAAAAGAACGCTTCAACGAAACCGAAACGATTTTCACAAACCGGCAGGATCCAGCCAGGAAAAATGAAATAAATTGCTAAAACTACACACACGCATAAAGCACGTAATAAAACGAGCAAATCATGATCGTTCGGTTGCTGGTTGTTGGGTCGCCCCTTTATTAAACGAGCGCGATGACTGCCATAACACTCGCGGTACGCAAGTAAATGAGTCTTAAAATGAATGCGATACACACACCAAAAAAAAAAACTCCTTTTCTTCGTGTTGCACCCTGTTGTGGGCTGTACGATGCGCTGCATTCTGGTGCATTTTTATGACCAGCCCAATGCACTAGCTCGTGCTTGTGGCCAGCCGTTGCGCCGATGGTGGTACTATTTTCAGTCCACAAGTCGTGTAAGTGCAGTCTCCCGCCGTCCGGTCGTACCGGTGTAGCGAAAAGCGGCATAAACAAACTGCATCAAACCAACGCCACGCGGTCGGTACGGTGCCCGATTGCACCGAATCAGCCCGAATCAGCGAAGAGGGAAGGAAAGATGCGTTCGCCTTAAAATAGCATCACCCAGAAGCATGCAACCGTTGGGAGTCATGCATCTTGCGGGGTGCATCGTTTGCATCGGGCCAAGAAGGGAAGGGTTGGAGGGTGTGGGCAGGGTGGAAGATTTAAAAATATACCAATCATGGGGAGAGGGAACAGAACAGAAGACAAACAACATAAACATGCTCCCGTTCGGCGTTGAACTTGACTTTCGGAAAATTTTGTTTTTTGATGCAAACGGTGCAATGCGTTTGTCGGTCGGGTATGGATTGATGTTGGCTTAGTTTCGTGCCGAAACTGGCATGATTCGACGCGAACGTTTCGTTGCCTATTTTGAGCTATTTGGAGATTATCAATATTGCCTTTAAAATGGGTATTTGAATAGGGAAATTAAGTAAAAATTAATTCAATAGAATAATGAATATTATGTTTTTAACTATAGCAAAATGCATCGAAGACAATAACCCCTACAAAAACATTAAAGTGAACATTCGGTTCAGCTACTTCGTGATCTTGGTGATGGACTGCCACTTCGATTTGACATTGAAATTGTTGGATCACATTCTTCGTTTGAGGTTTTGTTTGAGGTATGCTCAAACAAGATCTGTTGTAAGAACTCTGGATCTCTGGGGCGCTAAGAGTTGCTCGGAACCAAGGTTTAATTTCGGCCAAACAATCTGCTCCAGAGATACCTGAGTACATGGGATTAGGTCAGTGTGGTCATGTTCTCTTTAATGTGATACTTCATCAGAAAAGTTGCAATTTCCGGTAGACTCTTTGTGATCATATATCATATTAAGCACTTTAAGACTTGAAGAAAAGAACATTAACTTGCAGCTGATCGTCAACCATTTTAGGATCTTTTTAAGGAACATTTAAAGGATATTGTGGATCTTCTTGATGAAGAACGAACAGCACAGTAGTCTTTCAGTGTGAAATAGATCTCTTCTTCAATCAAGACCTTAACCCCGGATTTTATGGAATAGATTGGTTTTTACCATCTTCAACTTCAGAAACTTCTTCTTAATGTGCAACCGTGGCGTTAGATGCGAACGTTCTCGACTAACACACTAATACCTCCTCACAAGTTGGGCGATTGTGAAGATCGCTTCGCTCTTGATATTAATCTTAAGCTTCGTTTGCACTTTATGATCCCAATTGCTTCTTCACAATCCGTTATTAGGTTTCAGAAATGGGAAAATAATATAAATACCATTCTTTACTGAAAAAATTATTACTAATACTTGACTGATGACTCAATAATCAATAATTGATCTGCATCTTCCCAAACGTTTGTGAATGTTTGTGCATTTCTTCATCGGTGACTTTTTTACTAAAAAAAACCGAAATCATGCAACGAAACAACTATTCCGCTTTACAATCATTTATTCTACATGCACATTGCCAATCGTTTGTCAAAAACACTGGCCAAAAAACGTCAACGCAAAAACCACCCTCCAGATCAACGGCCACACCAATTTCCCCCACCAAGCGAACGATGATAAATGATCACCGGAAATTGTGTCATTGTGGCCCGACATTCCAGTTTGTCCAGCGGATCCGACCAGTCAATATCGACCGGTGTGCGACATTTGCCAGTGGTCAGTGCAGTGTGTGGTATAATTTTTGCCGCTTCATTTATCACAATGCAAGCAATCGAAGAGCGATGGAAGAAAGATAGAAAAAAAAACAAGGCGATCGTCCTGCAAACGCATCCTGCTGACATTCATTAATATTTGCAATATGTGCGCCCCCTGCTTGTCGTATGCAAAATGAGCATCGACGCAGCGAGCCTGATACTGTTTGCCCCGGGATAATGATGATCGGATGCGCCCGAAAGGTAGACTGTCGCGTTACGTTCTGCCGCATTGTTTGCCGTGTCTGTGCCAAAAAGCATGGAACGGAAGAAAGAATGCATTTTTATTGCCCCCTGTTTTCGATGTTACCGTTCGATGTGTCAGTTCACGTTCAGCGCTTTTATGGTGGGGTGGCATGATGCCCTCATGCATGCATTGCGCGGGCAGACATTGCACACTTACTGACACACTGCACGGTGTACGGTGTGGCCGGTCATCTACGTGCGTGCGTGCCGGGTGACGTGCTGGAGGTCACAAAAGGTGAATTTTTTATGGCCTGCCCAACGGTTTCGCCAGTGTGCGAAATGTGAGGCTGATGTGAAGGGCGATTACTTGGAATTAAGCATTTTATTGATGGATTTTTGAGGCGATTACCCGATGGTATGACGCCGGACGCCGTATGACGTGTCGGGTGTTCGAGCTCGAATTGCCCAACTGTCACCAAAAACTGGCGAAAGCAAAAAAGAAGGAAAGAAAGAACAAAACTGTCACAATCGTTTGTTGCACGTGAGGCGAGCTGGTCAGCTGGTTGTTCGATCGATCTTTGTTTGATCAAAACTGTTTTAAGTGTATGTGATTCGGTTGCGAAAAGAATGGTTTACTGTTTCAACAGATATTATCATTATTGCCAGATTTTGTTCATAGAGAATTGCATTCGGTTAACTTTCCTTTCTGCTTTATATTTCATTTTTTTGCCTTCATTTCTTCTATGTTATGTTTTGTTTAATTTTGTGTAATAAAATTTACTCATTTATGAATTTGTTTAGGAATAGACAATGTTTTCATCATGCAAATAATAATAAATCACTAATGGTTTAATCTGTAGTGTCAGTGTTTTTACATTTTAACAACAAAAAAAAAACCTGTGCCCAACGGTTTTATTATACTGAATCAAATTGTATGAATTGGTCATGAAAAAAATGATAATTTTTCCCAAGCGTAGAAAAAAGTTACTAAAAAAATATTTAAAAAAATGTAAACACATATGAAGAATTCTTGGTATGTGAAGTAAAACGAAAAAAAAAAACAGAAAAACAAAGCATTACTGAAGGGTTGATGGGTCAGACAAAAAGTGCTTACCATTGTACTGCATCTCACTGCAAGACAACTCACAGCCTTTCTAGTGGTTCTTGGAGTGAGAAAAAATTTCGTCTCAAAAAAAAACTTGATATCTTAGAGCTGAGACCGGGGTTTTTTTCTCCATTATCTTTCAACGATTACCTGCTGATTTTTTTATGCCTTAAAAAAATAAAAATAAACCATCCCAAACAATCTTGCCCCGTGTGCAACAATGCAACAACAAACCGGCCAGGAACCAGGATCAAAGTTTGAATGAAAAAGAAAAAAACAACAACACGATCGTGCATTACGATCTAATTAATTATATCGGAGATTTATGCAAACCGTAAACCGAGATAGTCCTACAAAAAAAAACCGTCAAGGGTCGGTCGCGATGCGTGTTTGTGTTACGTGTATGGATGGCAGGCAGATTTTTTTGCTTTTAAACTACAAAAAAAAAAAAATCAGTGTCTAACGGTCGTAAAGAGGTTCAGCCCATGGTGAGACTTACCGTTACCGGTAGTTGAACTGTAAGAAAAAGGGTTCTTGAAGACTTTGCATAGACAGGAGAGGTGAAAAAAATGTCCGTTACAGGTTTTTTTTTGTTGCTTCGTCGAATGCTTTACATGCCACCAGATCGGTTACGATATGATTGTGATGAGAGTGGTCTTGATGGAGCAATGATATTATGCCAATTTGCTGCATTACAAGCAAGCACCTAAATTTCGCCTGTCTAATAAAGATTTGTCCTAAAAAGCAGCAAGCATTTCCTCGATGTGTAGTACAAATTTCACGCTCAATTTACTCGTTTAGCTCACCTTGTTGCTCCGGTCAAATGAGCATGTATCGTCTCCCTCACTGTTATTCTCAAGCAAATATGATAAAAAAAACCTCACTAAATCCTTGAATAAACATATCACTCGACGAATGACCAACCCATGAGGTGCGGAGATGCAATTGAATGTTCCTTTTTTTTTGTGTGTTTGTGGCACGTCAAACAACAACGTTGCGAACATGCTGGAACGATTAAACGCTTCGGTTGTGTACGTTGTCTATTTTTGGGGAGGTTTTTTTTGCACGATTGTCCCCTTTGCAAAAAGAGGGTGTTCGAATGCTCAATATCGAATGTGAATAATGTGAAGGAAAATAAAAAAAAAACTATTCCTCCCTACCAGACCACCAGTATCCACTTCATTCGAAATTACGCCCTTTTTTTGCCCTGACCAGCAGCTTTTGTTTTTGGTAAAAGATTCGGGAAAAAAAACTCGTAGGCAACAGGCAGCAGCAATAAAAATCGGACCACATACTTGCTTGCTTGCTGTGGTGGCTGCGGGACTTGTCAAATGCATCGAGCTACATCAGCAGGACATTCGCAACCGGACAAATATGGGTTAGGGATACATACAGAAAAAAACACCAGAGAGACAAAGAGAGAGAGAGACAGAGAGAGAGAGAAGAATGAAGGCTAAACCAATCAATGATATCATGTTTACATCGAATTTATTTGACGGCAGTGTGTGGCCACATTTTCTGTCCTACCCCACCCACCTGCCCGCCCGCAGGGGGACAACATAATCTGGCACCGTGTAACACGAGTCGGAGGCCGAATCGTTTTGTTGCCATATTTATGGTGGTCTAATTGTTTGTAGTGGCTGACAGGATGGTCCGCTTTAATGGTGAATCTGTTCTAGCGATCGTCTGTGTGTGTGTGTGTGCTTTTTTTATTGATTATCTCACATTGATTTTATATTCTCCCTGTTTACGTACGAAACAGATATGGACATGAATGGACCCGGTTGATGTGTATCAGCTCGTTCGTTTGGTATCCTGCCTGCCCGGGGGGAGGTTGTTGATTGAGCTGTTGGTAACCAGGGTAACAACGGTTCCAGCATCGAACGTGTGCTTGTTAGGCGTTCGGAAGCGCGATCTTTGTCAAATGAAGACAACTTGAACAACTTCCTTCCGGTTTTGCTTGTAGAAGACTTTGAAAAAAGCCTTTCTTTATCACGTGGACTAATTTTCTCTTTCTTTCTCTTTATCTCTCCGTCCGGTGCTAGTGAACTTCAGCTGCATCCTGAATACTCATATCGCAGCTGGGTTTTTGGCTACTGCACAGACACAGAGAAATTCACTCCTCATCATCCGCGACTTCCGTGAAAGTGAGCTTATAGTCTACATCAAGGAAGAAGCAAAAAAAAACACACACTCTCCAACTGGGTAGAAAGTATGGAAAAAATAGTAAAAAATAATAATGCATGGAACGCACGTGATGATGATCGGAAATATGATACGCCCAGACACACAAACGGACAAACTGGAACCGAACACGGCTCAACAATAATGAGATCAGTTTCGGAATGTTCTTTCGGTGCGTTCCTTACCAACGGTGCGTTCCAACCAAATTAATAAAAAAACGCAGCTTTCTTTTCGTTCGCTAAATGAAACAAAGCATTGTACAAAAGCGGCTGCTTTCTGCACACCAGGCCGGACCTGATTAAAAGCGTTTGTGTGTGCATCCTTTTTTTCTTAGTTGGATTTTTTTTTATATAAAACCATTTCATTAAAGGGAAAGTATTAGACCGACCTTTTTTTCTCTTCTTGATGTAGACACACAAGAAAGAACCCAAAGAAATTAAATGAAATGAATCGAAGGAAGGATTCTTCTCCAAATACTCTTTCAATCCTTAAACCCTTGCGTGGTCAGCTTTGCGCAAATCCGTCCATCAAAGCCCGACGCGATCGGACGACGATTAGGAACGGGCGATCTTCGTCAGCTTACGTCAAATTTGAGTTGAAAGTGCAGCACGAACGTTTCGATCCGTTCGCTATTCGATTTGCCAGATTGTCAAGGTGTCAAAATAAAAAATCATCGGTCAATGGTATGAAAGGGATGAAGGGATTTTCTAACCAGAACCGGGAGGGGGGTTTTTGAAAAAATAATTCAAAATCAGAGCAACAAGGGAACGCACAAATTGATGAAAAACAATTTGCAGTGATGCAGGTACCCGATCGAACCGAATTGGATAATAGAGCTAGCTCGCATTGAATGGGCAGTTAGGGATTAGATGGTGTAGAATGGGTTCAAAGCAAAGCAAAAGAAGCTGAAGAAAATCTTCGTGCACTGCTAGAAGGTGGCGGTGGCATTCAAAGGCCCTTTACCGTGCGTGTGTGTGTGTGGCATACCGTACCGTAAGCATTCGATTGTGGAAATCCGAAACCGAGATGTAATGCAGAAGGACCCGGCTCATCGGGAAGTTTTTCAGGGCCCAACATTTGGACGACCAAATACGAAGGGTTGCATCATTCATCCCTTTTTTTCTCGGCCCGTGATCTTACGATCATGGTAGAAGCTACCGGCGTACGTAGCACGTCTTCGGGACAGTGGATGGATGTTTAATTTTAGCAGCAGCAGCAGCAACAGCAGCAGTGGCACGACCAGCTTGCAGCTGTCGATCGGCTTCGTGATCGTGCTGGAGGAATGTTTCAACACTCCACAATCCTTTGCAGAAGATCGTAGCGTATCTGCTCACGGAGAAGAAGAAAGGATATCAGTCCGTACTGGCACTGGTACATCCTTCGACCCACATTCGTGGGCTGGCGCAGAAACCGTTCCACCAGACCGCGTCCACCGTTTCTGTTCAGGCGGATGCTGCACTCTTGAACGTGTCACTCGACACCGGGATAATGAAGACGCTTTTACCGGTATCGGCGATGAACGCAGGGCGAAGGAAAAACTGCTGTAAACAGGATGTTTCTGCTCTCGATAGCGTACCCGCGGGCAGCCGGGCGGTACGGGAAAATTATGAGGTCAAAAACGTTTATCCCCGATCTGGACTGGGAAGCCGAGGCCGGGGCCGAAAACGGTTGCGCAATACAATTATTATTACGCACTGATGCTCCTGTCCGGGGGGAAAAGCGCATCCATGTCGTACACATTAAATCTTACACGCGCGTGTGTGCGTGCGTGTGTGTGTTCTGTTTTTGTTTTTCCCACCACCCACCCCACCCCGTGACGTGATCGTTCAATGCGAAGGCGCACCTAATGGCGTGTTGGTGCCGGTCGTGTTGCACTCCCGCGGGCACAATGCGTGCGATGTTGTTTATGCGTGCGTTAATTTTTGGGTGCTTTTTCGGTGAAACCGCTTTTCCCAGGGCACGAATGTAGGGCAAACGGTGAACAAACGGCGAGCGCAGGACAACGCGCACGCATACATCTGACAGACCATAATTCATCGCGTGGCCCGGGAGGGCGAGCGAGCGAGAGGGCGGGAGCGGGATGGGATGTGTAACGGTGGTCGCAGCATAGGTTCGGTGGGATGCGCATCTACATGGTTTCTATTTTAGGCGCATAAGCCACATTGTAACAATTGGACGCTGGCAGAACATCCTGGACCCCGGGGGTTTTCTCCCTGTTGTTCTACGCGGTTCAAGTGACGCGGTTCGCTCACTTGTTCGTTGATCTCGAAATGCTTTCAAGCTTATCTTACAGCCACGAACATGAGTTGGCAATAGGAAAACTGAAGTGACTTCATTTCGGGGCAAGATTTACACACTTTAAACAAGGTTTTCAGTACGCCAGATCCTTATTTCATGGAACTTGTATTTATATTTTAAATATTTGGACCATCAAAATTTGCTCATATGGACGTTTGTAATGATTAAAAACAAACAGATTTATAGCAAAAAGAAAATACTAAATTGTAAGTCAAATAAGGCCTTATTTATGTCTGTAGCCGTTCCTTTATAAGTTTCACTATTATATAAGTTAGTTAAGCTTAAAAGAATATGTATAAATCTAGATTTTAATGCTCTTTAACAGTAAGTTAAAAAACCCAAAGTGAGATACTAATTTAAAATTAAAGTAACTAAATTGCAAGATTTTAAATGTGTTTTTTTCAGTTTTCGAAGTTAAATGATTGAACTAGTAAAATGGATTTTTTGTTTTGTAAAAATTATTTTTTAAACAAATATTCATCCTAAGGCTCAATGGCACCTTTAAGTCATCGGCTCGTTTAGTTTCACGACGGAAATAATGTCTGAATGAAATTTGTTCCAATAAATTCAACACTTCTAAGCAACAGCAAACAGCTACGTCTACAATTATTTGATATCCCCAAGGTGTAGATACTCGCAAAAACACCACCCAGTGACGCGATTCTGACCACATCTTGACATCCATTCCAAACCCAACATCGCCATCACCGACTGGCCACAGGGCAGAAACAGGAAAAACATCACATTAGGCGATAATTAATTTGACTTTTATGTAGTTATTACCCGGCGGTTTGGAGCGTTTGCGAAGGTGCAGCACGGTTGCACAACTCTCGGTGCCTCGATACTGGCGGTGGCAGTCGTTAAAAAAAAACAACAGTCAAGCTACTGCACATCGTTCGTCATCCCGGGCGGATGATCCGAACCCTCTGGGGCGCTCAGCGATCATTTGCTCGGTAGCTCGGTAGCTCAGTAGCTCGGTGCGGTACCGAGTGATCGCGATCGTGCCACCGCTGACAGGCTTAGTGAAGCCGTCAAGCCGGGCACAATCATGCGACCACCTTGAACTTCACGTGCACCAGGCTTGAACACTTCAGCGGCGGTCACACTCTTACATACCGGTTGTGGGCACATCAAACTCAACCCCGGAGCGTTCGATTCGTTTCGGGGGTTTCGAATGCAGCCAGCCAGTTCGAATGCCGGTGGCCGGTGGCCACTAATAATCATTTAATTTCCAATTTAGCTAATGCTAGCCAGTCCCCGCCAGTGCGGGACG
>STHB01023078.1:0-11574 GCA_018908115.1 Anopheles rivulorum
AAAAAAAAACAGGATTGCACGCCCAACACTTGGTATGCTGAATCATTCAGGAAATCTTTAACGAATCGCACGCGAACGGTGCCTGTTCCGTTGGCAGGTGACGGGTGAGCAAATGATACTGGCGTCTCGTCCCAAAAATTTGCTACTACAGCTTGCCGGAATTTCGTTTGTACCGATTGCGATTTCCACCGAGACGGAATGTGTGTAGTGCGATTTTCCCGTCACAATCTCCACCGTCGGGCGTCCTGTATCGTTCTCCGGCCTTTCCCAAAGGCTTTTCGGAATGTTGCGATGATGTGAAGCATTTCGGGTGCTACGGAACGAACGGCAGACAGAAGGACGCAACGCAAAAAAAAAACCTCCACTGGAAAAGAAATGCTTTCGTCCTTCAGTGCGCTTCAGGGCGTGTGCCTTCATCGTCAGCTTTATCGGCGCAAAAACGGGCTGACGTGGTTCGGAAGCTGGGCCCGTTCCGTCGCAGTGACGATGCAGTTTCACCGTGGCGTGTAGCACTCGTCTCAAGGGTGTGCGGAACAGCGAAATCCGGAATCCGGGCAAATGCCTCGGAGACGAACGCAATCCGGACGCTGGCAAAAGTGCAGAAGCCTATCAGATGTAGCATCACCGGTAACGATGAAGTGTACGGCATTAATTTAGCTCAAGAACCTGCCCTCAATCCTGCTCGTAGCCGTCCCGGTTTTTTTTTTTTTCATCCAACCTATCCATCCAATCGATCCATCCATCATGCCGTGTAGTAGCGCCTGGTTCGATGTGCATAAAAGGGCAAAAGAAAATCTGTACGAGCATTCGAGGACAGAACATGTGCTGCCAGCGAATCGATTGACTTGCTGTCGGCAAGATTTCGCTTTCTTTTTCATTCCTTCTACCCTTCTCATACGGCAAAGCTTCAACTTATCCGTTTGCGTAAGGTATATCCGATTGAAAGGCGTTTAAGCTGCTACGGTCGCCCTATCGAACGGCTAGCGTACGTCGGCAGTCCCGGTGCTCCTAATTGTGGTGGCGGAGGCCTATTTTAATTTGATTTTGATCTCGTCTAGCATATTAATGCGATGGGCAAAGAAAAAGTGCACACCCAAGTCAAATGTTGTGTGGTTAGCATCTACTAACTGCAAATAGAGTCGAAAGGTACGGCATACAGAGCGCAGTACGCACCGGCATGATTGTACGTCTGCATGATTGGTATCGGCGTTTGTGTCTGTGTGGTTAAACAATTCTTGGAAAATCTCACACGACAAATACACGACAGGTAAATAGAAACACATGACTTTACTTCATTAGGGACCGGAATTGTGTAGGTGTGCCAAGTGACTCTAGTTTCAGATGATTTGATTGTTTCATTCGCCGCTTCCCGTTTGCTTACGCTTTATTTTTGATTGATAACGAGGTGGCCGTTTTGGTGGGGTTTTCTATTTTTAAGTTGATTGCATTCTTTGTCATTAGTCGACAGATATGTGAAGTTGTGGAATTATTCCGGGAATAAATCGGAACTGTTATTCTAAGAAGATATTCAATTCGATTTTAAATGTTGCATCAAGTGCAATTGGATTGATTAATGCAAGCAAATATTTTTTGAAAGCTTCTTTAGTTATTAAAGTTTTGTGTAAATAATTGAACAATTATATCAAATATTTCCTTCCGTTTTATATTACCTTCAAAAATTCAACATAATGAGTCAGACTTTCATAAATTTTAGGATAACACGAAAACAGCCACAGGATTCAATAGGTTTATTACAACTGAAAATTATGTCTTGCCTTGAAAACACTTGCCACCGATCATCGGCGGGTCGATCAACCATTTGGCATTTGAGGTTCATAAATTTTAGATCACGGTACAAAAATCAATCAAAAGCCACCCTTTTTACTACCCCGTACGGTGCGTGTTTGTCGGATGTGTGCCGGGGTGCTTTCAGTGTACCTTAAATCCCCCAAAAAGGCAACCTTGTAGCTAGCGAACCTAAAATTCAATACCGATTGCGGTGCTGAAAATCGTTTCCGTTCCACCTGAGCGGTGAAGATTGAAGCCCCAAACCGTAACAGGCTTTTACCCGGGCAAAGCTGACGTTCGTTTGGTGGTGGGAAAGACAGATTTGTTCGAAGGATGGAACGTACGACGGTGCTGTTCTGAGGTCGATGAATTCTGGGACTACAATTTAGCGAAACCCGAAATGGCGCGCAAATAGAAGGCACCGCGGATGGAATAGTGATTAGTGTTAGCTTTAAAGAGATACAGAAAAGGAGGCTCTACATTCCTTTTAAAGCCGTTCTTTGTGCTAGGAATTTTAGCAAGAAATTAGAAGGAAAAGCGAACGCCAGAAACCAGCTTTTATTTGTTTGTGATTCATTCTGCTCCATATTTCGAACGCTCCTACACACATTCAACCACCGTTCCAACATGATATGTGCCGGGTTTGTGCTTAATTTTCTAATCACGTATTATTACTTCTACCTACGTGGTTTTGATTTATTACTACCATCTCCACTTGTCTGCACTGACGGTTGGAATGGATTGGGTGCGTATTGTCTATCGGAAAAAAGCGATTGAATTTCCTCACTTACGGTATATATGTCCTGATTTTGTGATTGAGCTTAAATAAACGAAAAGAAGCCCATAGAAAGCAAAGCAATTTTTCTATGAGAAATAAGCCTTAAATATTTCCTCCTCAGCAGCACGATTGATCTCGGCAGTTGTGTGACACAGTACAGGCCTAACGACACACGCTTCACTTCCTGCGGCAAGTGAAGCGTTTTGTTTAGTTTTTATTTATATTTGTGCGAGCTAAAAATGTTTGCTTTTGTTGATGGTTTTTTTTTCTTCTTAGACACAATAACCCTGATGAGCAGTGCTTTGATGCTGGTCAAACACTGGCCGGTATGAGTTAAAGGTAAACACAAAGTCAACATACTGTTGGTTGGATTCGGAAAGAAAAGCGAGATCTTCACTGGACGTATACTGTACGAGTGTTGGATAAATGGATTATCCATTGACTTGAGTTCTAATGCTTACCTTAATTGGGTCTTCGTTCAAATTTTTACTTAATCGATGAAAAGGACTATTTGATCTGTTATTCTTTTTGAGATGACCATCAAGTTGAAGTTAATTGAAAAACTAAATAATCAATGGAATTTATTTAATTACTTTGTGTACCAACTACTCTTTACGGTTGCTCAGGGTTTTTTTATTATTTTCCGAATTATTTATTATTAAAATAGTTTTATTTAACAACAAACAAAAATGAGTAAAAAAAGTTAAAATAGCAAACAAAACATTCGGCATATACAGATTGAAACTTTTTAACTCTTTGAATCGTCAAGTATTGGACTTTTTTGCTGCTTACTATTTTGTTGGTCTGATGGAATGAAAATCCTTCGACTCAATTTCAATTTCAATTTTCGGGTGATACCCAAACAGATAAAAATGGATTCAAATGAATGGAATAGTGGAAATAATTTCGTAAATATTTTTCAGTTTTTCTGTTGAAATTTGACAGACTGGTAATCGTTCCAAATGCAGCACATTAATGCATCGTTGCAGAACGGTGTGATGCTTTATGGTTTTCTCTTTTCCCCTTTTCTGCAAAGTAAACACTTCTTCCCTGGTGCAATAATTTCAATTGCATTTGCATTTCTGGTTTGACCATCATAATGGTATAGAGTTTTAATTAGGTAAATGAAATTATAGCACAATGTTTCCACTCCTTTAGTGCGCTCTACGAGCGCTTTACATTGCTGGTCGAACCGTGCCTCATTATACGCATTCGGAAATTCGCGCAAATACTGCTGCCTGGTCGTTCGGCGTTCCATTGCCGAAACGATGTGCCTTCATTTGACTGCCGGTTAGGGCAAAAGTTAAAAAAAAGAAAAACAGGTCAGACAGACGACCATGCTCTGTAAAATGTTGCAAACAAGATGAATCAACAGAAATTTTGCACCAGTGCGGTGCTTGGGAATGGGACGATGGTTTTTAATTACGGTGCACTTTACGGTAACGCTTTTATTGCGATCGGCACCATCAGCCGACGGTTACGGGCTTCCCCAAGGGGCATTAAGATTTTGACATCGACACAGTGTCTGTGAGTGCTCGCCTACCTGTGTGCGGTGTTAATCTTTGATCGATGGAAATATCTGTCTGCGCCGGGGATGTTGTCTTGCGGCAGTATCCCATTGACTGGGAAGCCTTCCTTTATCGCCATCGGCCATCGTTCGAAACAAACATGGCAGTGAATTTTTAATTTTATGAAATGACCATCACCGTCATTGGTGAGCATCATTTCGTGCCAGGGCGTAAACCGGGCGTACGGTTTATGAGTGCTGCTGGAAAATGTGAACGTTGAGGTTCTGACGATCCGAACACTTTTATTGAAGCCTATCTCGTTTGCATTACAAGCGGGAAGATGTTAGTTGGCGCCCAAGCTGACCTCTGAATTTGTCGTTATCGTAAAGCATTAAAAGGTGGGCATCGTGGTGGCGATATAAACTGTGCCAGACGAACGATGACGCGTTATTTCCATTTTGCACACTCAATTTAATTGCTTCCATACCCGGGCTTATTTGCACACGATCGAGCCCTGTTTGATCTCTGTTTTGTATCAAGAAACAAATAAACAAAGCAACAAATCGGTTAAAAGGATGAAATATCTTTGGTGGCTTATTGCGTGTTGTGCTGGAATTACGCTCGGTAAATCGATAAACATTCTTTCGAAGAACTTTCCCCAACCAAACTGCCGCCCTCGGTGGTGAGGGATGTTGAAAATTATACATAAAAAACACCCACAAAACACAAAATGAGCTACCACGGAGAGATAGAGAGTGTGTGTGTCTGGAAAGTTTACGGCAAGTGAAGTGCAAAGCAAGATAACTCTAGGAAAAACCAGCGTTCCAGTTTTCATCGATACGCTGCGTCTCGGTTGCGTTTGCATTGCCACACAGACAAACAAAAAAACAAAACCTCCGGCCCGCAAGAGCACTGTTTCGCCGCAAGACATTCCGGTTGCGAGGTTTAAAATAAAAACAAGCACCATGGAAATGGATGGCTGTGGAAGTCTTGTTGCTAAACTCTCAGTGGAAGGTCATGAAAGATGAGGAAATGCCCGGAGACGCTTCAAAACTTCACGCAGCGACATCGAGCTGAAATGACAGTGGCAAGTGCATCCAGGCAGCAGAAGACAAAAAACATCCCAAAAGCTGAGCAAACCATTCATTGCTGCTCTGCTGCTTCATGGAGTGAGATGGCGGTTCCTGTAATTAAAACTCCACGCTTTGCATCGATTGTTTTGCGGTGAAGCATTTCTTTTGCTAATTAAACTGAACAAAAGTGTGCAGATCCGTCGTCCTCATCGTCATCGCTTCGTGGTTGGAGCAGTGTTTCGCGTCTGTGAGACTTACTCTCATTCTCGTTCCGCGCGTTTGAATGGTGATGGTGACGATTCGTTTGCACCTTGGTACTTGGTGTTCGTTGTGGTTAGGGATTTTTTTTCAAAGTAATAATTATTTTAAACATTTTCAACGCTTTCGTTTTGGCTTGTAGTTGGTTTGATGTTTTTGAGTTGTTTTATTTTAAATATTTTTTTTTAATAATTACTTATTTATTAACTGAAGAACGGTCATGCCGTATATCTTATTAAATATTTCTCTTGGATACATTTAGCTTTTAATTGTTTTCATAAGTTTTTGTCATTTATTTCGATTTAAACGAGTTTTATTTTACATTTGTTATGCTTTATTAATATTGATGTTCTTCATATAATTACACTCTTAATGAATACAAGATTTTCATTCACGTAATATTGAATTTGAACTGACAATGGAAATATTTTAGAATTTATAATAATTTGTAGTAAATAAGATTAATTTTGTCAGGTTTTCTTCAAAGTATGGAATTATTTGTAAAAATTTTAAACATAAATTAATGGAGAATAAATATTTGACATATGTTGATATACGGCCTGATCGTTCTACAGTGAATATATATATAAACAACATTTGTCATCAAGGAAGCTCTTTGTGCTGTTCTATTTTTGTGTCAGCTATTCAAACGAAGATGGAAAACAAATCTTCAAAACCGAAAGACAACAAACGTTAATTCCCCCATAATAAACCATTTCACTTTTTAAATCACGTACAAATCCCAACGAAACGTTTAGCTACACGCTTTAGCCGTGAAGCATTCGCCGGTAATTCGTCGTGATTCGCTCAATTCACACTCACGCACAGCAACGTGGTACCGTGGTTGATCAGCCACGGACATGTGCAGTTCATTAAAGGCAAGCCAACCGGCTCATTAGGGCAAACGGACCCGTCAACTCGGGTTAATGAGCGATTCCCGTTCCGTCGCGTAAAGGGACCTCCCTTTCAACGGAACATTTAAATCACACGCTCCGCTTAGTTCGCTGCCCAGTTGCCAGTGTAAAGTTTTATTTATAGTTTTAGTCACGCATCGTACAAGCCAATCGTCGGCGTTGGCCCAATCATCAATCCTGTCACGGTAGACTTTTGATGCTGCAGCCAAACGGATGATGGTTGCACATGTTTTTTTCTTCCAAAAGGTTTTTTGGAGCTGTTTGAAGATTAACAAGATTTTGAGAAATTAATGATCGGCTCCGGTACGGGGACCGGGGGACCCGGCAAAAGACTGTCGTTCGGTCGCCGTGGTTTGATATTTTCCCTGCTTTATGACCGTGCTTTGTAAACATGCACAACATGCCAGTATGGGGAAGGGCTTAGTTGGGACGAGACATTTATTTGTGGAAGTACTAATTTTAAACTCCACAGCATGAACATCAATTACAACGGTGCGCATTCAAGGGCGTAACATTTTAGTGGCCGTCCACCGACACTGTGTGTGAATTTTCCACCCATTCATGTTGCAGCACACACGTGAGCGCAACCTTTTCCGGAGGGTTGGATAGAGATTTATGATGATAGATGACAGTTTCAACTAATGACTACAAGCGCACTGGTTAGGCACGCTGCCTTTTATGTTGGCAAAAATCATGTTTTTACCGCTGCACCCGTCAGCAGCACTGCCCACCCGGAAAGGGGTGCTGGGTTGCTTGTTTTTTTTTTTACCATTTTTCTGCTGTTATTTGGTTCCGGCTTTCTGTGGCAAGTACGCGCGTAAATCATTTACGCTTGCCCCCGTGCTTTGTGACTTGCTCCTACCGACAACGCCGGTTTTCGATCGGCAAATCGAGGTTGCCCCTGTGCTGATCGATCGGACCCACATCGATGGGGTCGATTATCAATTGATTTATGTGGCGACCGATTTGCTGCTGTTGCTGTTGGATAGTTTTGCTATTCGGTCTAAAAGTGATGACCATTCGGACGTGTGCAGCCGTGTGCAAACTCTC
The DNA here is from genome assembly GCA_018908115.1 of Anopheles rivulorum. Classification (NCBI taxonomy): domain Eukaryota; kingdom Metazoa; phylum Arthropoda; class Insecta; order Diptera; family Culicidae; genus Anopheles; species Anopheles rivulorum. Next base: position 7,370 of record STHB01023078.1, read on the forward strand.
TCTCTCTCTCTCTCTATCTATGTATCTGTCGAACAAGACACAGCTCCGAAAAGCGGGAGTTGGTTCGTAGGTTCCCATGTTCACGAGTTCAATGAATCGTGCTTGATATACTGATTATGAGCATGGTGGACAGGACCATCACCCCACCCGTAAAAAAAGGCCTTGTACAGATGTACCTTTTCGATTGAATAACGGACAAGGCACATGCATCTCAATTACCGATTGCGTTGATAATTTTCCTCAGTAAAGCTCGAGGCGCGGGCTCGCGTAATGCAAATACATTGATTAGATTGCACGCAAGAGTTTCCCCTTTCCCGAGCGAGGATATTAATGAAGAGTGTTGTTGTTGTTGTGGAATGAATAAATGGAATATGGGTAACCGAGTTTACATTATGCGCATGGGTTTGGTGTGTAAATTAGTTTGCATGGGAAAGTGGAGAAAATATTGGAATGCGATGCACACCATGAAATTGTTAGAGGTAAGCGGAATGCTCCATTTTGTGGGATAGAATTTTGTAAATTAATGTACAATGATTAAGAATTGGATTGTGATTTGAAATGTGATTGTGCTGGCTGTTGGATCGAAGGTTTACCGATCATTCAATACATGGTGAAATAAGCAATTAATTTCCCAGCAAAGCTTATGTAAATAAGTGGTAAAGTATTAAATTTACTGTTTGTTTAAATTTACTCAAAAATATAAATGAACATTTCTTTGAAAATTGTATATATTAATTGCAAAAGAGAGTTAATTTCATTTAACAATTCGATAGTTTCCCATATTTTCAGTAAAGCACATTTTTAAACAAAAATATGCTGTACAAAAATCGCCATTCGGCTGAAATCCTGTTTTTCATGTCAATATGTCATATCTCATCAAACAGAAGAGTACTGTATTCTTTTTTAATAGATTATTACCATTTATTGAGTACCATTTTGATGTTTTTTTAACTTAAACTTCCACATTTGACCTTTTTCGTAAAATTACTGTAATTTAAATATTGAAAGTAGCTTGCCTGTTTACAAAACCACGGAAGTGACCTTTTTTCATATGTTCACTCAGCCACTCAAAACTGTTGCGTGCATGTTTATCAACAGCTTTATCGACCGGCTAAAGGAGTAATCAAACGAACCGGACTATTTAAACATAAATCGCACGAAACAGAAATTTCCATATAATTATGTTGATTTAAAACTAAAATACACGTTTGCATTGAACCAATTTTCAGCACGGCACATGCAACCACTCGTCTGATAAAATAGACGCAGGCAATTATATTTCACTTGAAAGCTATTCACACATGCTTACCGTCCTTCTGCGGCCGATAAACGCGAAACAGTAAAAAAAAAAAACAGTTTGTTACATTGCAACCGGGCGTCTCCATTGTGTTAGCCATATTTGTGTTTGCCGTTGCACCAAATGCCTTTGCACGGTGCGCATCGGTTCTGATTTTGTGCTGATGTTTGCGCTATTTTTTTGTTTTGTTTTTTGGTCTCTTCGTTTCGAGCAAAATGTGATTTTAATCTCTTCCCCATTTTCTTTCCAACCAAACACGCGCAAAACAAACGCGATCGCCAAACCCACCCCGTCCAAAAATGGTCCCTTTGTGAGAATGAATCTGTCAACAGGGTGTAAATAAGGGGGAAAAAGGGAGATGTTGGAGAAGAAAGAGGAAAGTAGCCACCTCCGGTCGAGGTGTGCCGTAAAATGGCATCCCGGTAAACAGGTAATTTATTTGTTGATCTCTAAACTTTTCAAACAATAAAATGCTTAAATGCATAAATAAATAAAAGCGCCAGGTAACGCGCACCGGGATGCAACGCTAGCGAACCCCCTGATCCGTTCCCACCGACCGAGACACCCGGTTGGGCAATAGTGCAGCGAGTGCGTTCAATGGCCATAAATCAGTTCCGCGAAAGTGAAATGAAACAATTCGGCCAAAGCGCTGTCGGGCGAAAAACTCCCCCCAAACAGTACACATTCGGAAGGGGTGGGTTGCTTCATTGTGCAAACGAGCAAATGCACAACGCATTGAATGTTTATTTTAGCCTGAATGGAAGCCTGCAAACGGTGTACGGCCTTTGTAAGCTCGTTATTTTGTGTTTTATTTAGTGTGATTTGCTGAATTTGTTGGAATGTTTCGTTTGGGTTGAAATTTTGCTACGAGGTAGGAAAACGTTGGTAATTTATACTCATTTTTGGAAAGATTATTGTAACAGATTTGTTTTCAATCTCAAAACCCCACCAAAATGTATGCCAGAGATTGATCGTTAATATTGTTCACCGTACTCGACTAGCTCTTGACATCGAAGGCGAAAAAAAGGAGTATTGAAGTACCCACTTTATATTCTCCTGTCTGATCGAAAATGCTCTGCCCGTTCGCCCTCTCAAACCCTGATGCATTAATTTGCAATTCTTCCTGCCACCGCAGCGCTTGGTGACAGTTGCGTGCCAGTGCGTTACGCTTTGTTTTTTGTTTTTATTTTCTCATCGCAGCAAGCGGACGCACATATGTTGATACGGTTAAACGTTTGTATCTGAAATTGAATCGCACACTAATGGGCAGCTCGTTACCATACTTATCGGATTGCATACTTTTAACATTCCGAATGGCAGTACCGTAAAAATGCACCACCAGCACCGAGGATGCTCCTGTGTGCCTATTTTGCTGGCCGCTTATTCCCATCGAACCCTGTGGGATGGTTGTGCATGTCCGGGATAGAGTCAATCCAGCGGCTGCTTCCTGGAACGTGGAACGGTATGGTAGAACCGATTTTTTTAGCTGTTTTGTTAATATAAGCCACGGAAACCCTTCGACCGATCATGGCATCATCCAACCATTTGGAGTGGACCTGGCAAACTGGAAAAGGAAATCCGGACTACAAAAAAGAAGGAGAAAAATCCTCCGATTCCCAAACGGCTCGTTCGAAATGCTGCACGGCTGCAGTCAGCCCGGTCGGTTGGCATTGCATTAAACTGGCAGTTTTGCAATACCCAACAAATGATGATGGTGGCAAACATGTGGTACCACAATGGAGAGCAGAAAACCTCGGTCGACAATCGGAGAAATTGTTAGTAAAAAGCACTTGGTGCACAGTGCAAACGGCTGCGTACGTGGCTACATGCCTTGAAGGGGTTTGGAAGAACTTTGTGTGTGTGTGTTTTTTTATGCTCCACTTGCGAGTTTCAACATACCACATGCGTTTTCTTGGGCTTGTGAATGTGTTTCCATATGAAAACCTTCCTTGTGGCGGTTTTTACCACAACGTCAATATGCACAGAGGGCTTTTATTGTTTTTAAGTAATAATGTAGTTTTACTGTTGAAAATACTATTGTGTATGTAATTTTAGATAATAAATAACAAAGTGAAAATCTAATGTTTTATCAAAAATTTATTTTTCATCACAATTGGCGTGATCTTTGTCGACACAAAAAACAACAATTTAAGCACACTGTGCGGTCAGTATTTAAATTGTGTCTCTCTGTCGAATGTCAGCTGTCATCTTCACAGTGTATCTGTGCGCATACTTCCACTTATACATGTCACCACGCACTTGAGCTGAAACTGTCACGCATACTATCGTACCGCTCATACGGTAAGAACCGCAAAAGCTGCCTTAGGGACGATTCTCAGGCACTTTTTGTGACGCAACGACAAACAAGTTCGTCTGTGTTGTTGCATATGTATTTTTGTTGGTCGCATGATTGTTTTGATGTTCATTAGAATGCACTCTATTGAGATGGAATCGATTGGTGGTTTTAATTGAATAAAGACATGTATTTTTCTTTTCATCTAACGGCTGAGGCTAGGAATTGATGTTTTCAAGGAAAATTGTATAAACGAATTAGTTTTTACTAACTATTTCTTCCTTTATCATTTTATTGAATCATTTTTAAAGAGCTTCATTTGTTTTACAATACTTCAACGAATTGCTGAAACAATGTTTAAACAAACCTGCCGACGTTGCGCAGAACACTGCAACAACAGCTGTGAGCTGTTTGCAGCATTAATTAACTGCTGTCGTTGCCAAGGAACGGAAACAAACTTGCAACGGGAGCATACTGTTCAGTGCCGGGCTGTTGAAACAATTGTTGAAGAACAAAGGAAAGGTTTTTTTTTTTTCGTAGTAAATGTACATTGTTCGCACACTGTCGATGGGGAGAAAAAAGGGAAACCATATTACGTGATGGAAGATTAAGCAG
>STHB01023137.1:0-11564 GCA_018908115.1 Anopheles rivulorum
AAGAAGCTCTCGAATCGATGTCGAAAGTCGCGTGTCACACAGAAAACACAAACGTCTAATGTGTCAAACGTCTGAGATCCTGTAAGACGTTTGCATCCCATAATTAACCATTAACACTGGCACACTGGCACTGCGTGCGTTCCAATCGATCCCTAAATCTTCCATCTCGTTTTTTACTCCTTGCAAAGCCAACATCAGAACTGAGCGACAATTTTCCTCCAACTACCACACATGGGTAGGATTTCTAATGTGTCTTTACATGGAATTAAAGTGGAAAGCAAAATAAAATTCCCCTGTTTTCAACAGCCCGTCCAGCGTCGATTGAATGCAAAATCTAAGCCGGTTCGACGCATTCGCTCGCGCTGATCGATTTGGTGCGCGATCCGCTTTGATGTCTCTCGGTCCGTGGTTTGCAATAAATTGATTTATTTTAATTTAAATTTCATGATCAATTATTGGCGACGTGCAGCACACGGTGCAGGATCGAGCAGCCCTCGATCGCCACGGTTGGACACCGCACCGGTTTGTGTGGTGCCACACGGTAGGCAGCGAAATTGAGCCTTCCGCGTAAGAGCCTGGCCAGAGCCTTACAAACAGCAATCCCCAGTAGGCTCGATGCTTCCTATTACTCAACTCCCGTATGCCAACGAGCGGGCCACCATCAATGGATGCATTCAGATGGATGGATGGGCGCCTCGCCGATGGATGGATGGATGAATAGTACCCTTCTGGCCTGCGAAACAACGGTAGTAAAACCACCCTCCCGCGAGGTGGCCCAAGACAGAAACCCGGGCACAACCACACCGGGGATTCATGGGAGCCGGCAATAAATAATCGATGAGTGACAGCACGCTGGCAGCATTTTGTGCCCAGCAGCAACAGCAGCAGCACGCAGAAGCTTGCGGGATGTGGTGTGGTTGTGGAAGAAGAAAAAAAAAGGTAAATAAATGGTAACACAAACGAAACCGAGGCCAACGTGCGCTGGAATTTGCTACAATTTCATCACGCAAATCCCAGCCAAGGCCACCTGGGCCGTTTGTCAGGCCATCTGCATCCGTGCAGCTACGGCCGGGCGTGTGGAAGCTTCTATCGATCGTACGATGGGCTCGCGCGCTCACCCTCCAGGGAACCATCGACACGGGTGACGCACATTAGCATTTCCATTCGTATGGATTCGCTTCGGCGACCCATTAGAGGTGAGAGCATTATGAATAAGGGAATGTGACGGAATGATTGTCGTTTGTGTGCTGATAATTAATGTTAATTATAAAATAAACATTGGTGAGCCCATTCTAATATTTCACGACGATTTGTTTAATAAGCCTTTAATTAAGGGTTTTTTTTTGTAAAAATCTATCTTAAAACTAGGAAGAAACAAATCCCCAACCAGGAAATAGAAAGTAATGCAATCGTTTGCAATTATTAGCATGTCATTACCAACGTCAGTCTTGTGATAAATTTTCCCGTTTCGTAGGGATTGTTTTGTACGATGAAATGGTAACGTTGGAATACATTTCTGGATTCTTTGCAAGTTGAAGTGGAATATATTGAGGTAGATGTGGAATCTTGACACCTTTCTCGTGCTTTTGCAAGATTAATCGGATTTTGAGCAAAGCTTTCTGATATGACGGATGTGAGAGCTTTGCCGAGAATAATCTAATTTCAAACAAGTTTGAGAGACTGAGAGGAATATCTAGCTCTTTACAATCTACTTAAGCTCAAAAAGAATCCGGAAATGACATCCGCCAACCAGATCACGAAAACTCCCTTATTCCCTTATCCAATTAATACTTTGAAGTAAAAGTGTTTTGCAATCATCTGATTTAGACACACGAATAATGAGCCAAATTAAGAATGAAAGGGATATAAATAGATTATATATATTTGCGAATGATTCATGTAATTTTATACTATTTAATGCGTTTTCCTTTGCTCATGCACCTCGAATAAAAGCTCTCCCCAACACGCATCCCGAAACGCTTCCACTAATGAGACGCCACTCCGTCTCGTAGCTGGCAAAGGGATTGATAAGTTTGGTAGAACCCGTACAACCGGTGCAACGCCGGTGGTGATTTATTGGGATATAAATTGTCTCCTTTTGGTCGATTCAATTAACGACCACTAGGTGATCTAATTAAGCGACCACCAAATAAACGCCATATGCGTTCGTGACACCACCCGGGAACCACAGGGGGAAAAGCGAAACCTCAACATCGGTTACCTTACCGGGGCATCGCAAATCGTTTGCGCGAGTTCCCTAACCGAATCGCAGCAGCAGCAGGAAAGGCAAAAAAGCTAAAGATATATGCTCCAATTTTGGCACATCCAGTCCACATCACGCGAATGGAAGTTTTCTCCACCCCGGTTGAAGGTGCACATTCGTTCGTACGATCAATGGTTAAGCGGGTTTGGTTGAAACATCATGGTTTTGTTGGCGTCTTCCAGCACACGGTAGCAATACTTCCTTGAGCCGCGGTTCTCACCTCCATGCATGGATATCGCGATGAGGTAACATAAGCGATACCGGGGCTACGGACCAGTATGCTCGTTATGTTGCAATGGTATCCATTTTGACAGCTTCGCTCAGCAAACTCGTAAGTGCGCGTCGTACGAGAAGAAATACAACTCGCAACTGCACCGACCGGGGGGTTAATAAAGCAAACAAAAACTACAAGCAAATGAGACTGTCGGCCAAACGGTTGGTAACGCGGGTGCGCGAATAGGCTAATCATGTGCTTATTGCCAAAGGCAAATAGTGTAAGGAAGAATCTCTTCGAGTGAGTGGTTCCACCGGACCACCGCCGGACCGGATCATAAGCAAAAGAGAGATCGAGACGGTGGTGTGTGATCGAGACGAAACAAAAAACGTTAATTGAAAAATTTCCTAGAATTCAAATTCATTTATATTCGCGAATAAATTTCCATTTGCAATTGCTGCACACCACATACGCGGCCGCCATTTGTGCTCTCGTTTTTTTTTTTGTTTTCTTCTCCATCCTTGTCGTTGCTTGGCCCTGTGGCCAGAGCCCCTGCCATGCAAAAAGGGCACAATACCTTCTTTTTTTCTTAGTTTGCATTGGTTGCTGCTACCAGTGTTACCTGCCGCATTGCTTTTCCGCGATTGCAAACGTTTTAGCATTTGTTTTCATTGCTTTCTCGCGTCCGGCCATGTGGCCGTGTGGCTAAGTAGTCACCATTTTAGCCTTCATCATCATCAACAACAAACCAAAGCGAGGTGGCTAGGTGGCCAACCCCTTGCAGCAAGCACTAAAAGCAAACTCACCGCGTAAGGCACCTAACCGTCTGGGGCCGCCTCATCGGTGATATTTATTTGGTTTTAAATCAATTTAGCATACGTAAATGAAGACAAATCAATAATATCGAACCGGCGTGGGTAAACAAAGCGAAAACGATCAAACGCAAATCAACCGAAACCCGAGCCAAACGGCTAAGCGAGTCGTGGTGGTTCAGCCGCCATTGCTGGCGCGGGGACAAATTGGTGTGTGTGTGTGTGTGTGTGTGTGTGTGTGTGTGTGTGTGTGTGTACAGGCGAACAAAATGGCTTACCGTTTGGTGCTCATGCACCCTGGCGAGGATAAAGGTCCTTTCCGCTAGGGCAAAGAAAGGAGAGAGAGAGAGAAGAATAAAAAAACCTATTCCAATTAATAGTACTGTCCAGCGCCAGTGCCCTTGCGTCTCTTTCGCCCGGTTTGGGTTTCGCTCTAATAACACTATGAACGAAGAAAACAAAAAAAACCACCCCGATGACGACGGTCAATTAGCATTCCTTCCTCAAGGAGGAGCACTGGCCGGTCACGGCGCGATTCGACACGAGCCGTCATTCCGCATGGCACCGTACCTACCCAGCGACCCAGCAGATTCGGTATGCCGTGAAAACCGACGGAAACCATTGGTGCGCGCTGGCCATAAATCTCTTTGCCATCCGCACCGTGTCCTCGCCTCGATCGCGGTAGATATCGATCGACTGGACCCACTTTCGGCGTTGAAGTAGCGGTGGCTACACTTCCACTTACGCGACGCTATTAGAACCGTTTGCTACCAAGCGATGAAGTATGTGGAAATAGTTTGAAATATTGGCGTGCTTCAAGCGTCAGCAGGGATCGCATTACGTGCATTTTTTGCACTGATGAATGGCAACAAAGGGAAGGGGGGGGGGGGGGGGGGGGGGGGGGGGGGGGGGGATGGGCATTCGGTTGTGATATGAAGAATTTAAACTCGTCTCGTTTATGTACGATTGTCAATTTGTCTAGCTGATATACACATTCGATCAAAGGAGTAAAGTGTTACAGAATGAAATTTGCATGTTGTGTAAATGTACCAATAATTATAAGCAAACTGTTCATTAACAACTGTCTGTTGGTTTACGAAACGAGAAAATATTCTACAATTATCTCAGTACATTCCAGTTCAATTTGTAACGAATCGAGAAATGATTGTAACTTAAAAATTTTTCGAGGAAAATCTATGCTTAAGATGCATATACAATAAAGCTAACCTAATTAAATTATTCTTAAATTAAAAATTTATTTTAATTAAAGGATATTTTAAAATTGGTAGTTACTGTCCTTTAGTCATTTAATTTAACTTCCAATTATGTTTCATTACAACAATTTTTATCTATTAAAATTCGCACACACACACACACTCGTGAAATAAAACGTGCGAGCTGTAAGTAAATGCCAAACATTTACTTCTGCACCGTGGTTCACCTCGGGAAGCTTTCCATTCAATCACGCGGAATTAATTACCATAAAAAAACAATGAAAAGCAATTAATACCAGACTTTGCCAGCGCGTCAGAAATTCTTTCGCACCTTCGCTTCCCGAGTGTCTCGAAACCCGTTGCACGGCGGCCTAATGGTTTGGGTTGCCCACAGTTTCGGGCTGCAAACCGATATCTGTCTATTTGTCGGGCCGCACACGGGCATGGGATGTGTCGAACGCAGAACGGGCGGAACATTTTTCACCGTAAATCACCAAAACCACCACCGCCAGCCAACCGTTTCAGCTGTCGTGCCTAGACGAGGCACGGGCGTGCGTATTGATTCGCGCACGGTTTTTGTTTTGCGTAGGATCTAAGTGGATTTTTCTAATGCTAATTCTTCGATTGATGCGTGCTTCGTTACATGCTCGTACGGCTCATGAAGGTCTGCTCCGGGCGTTACGTTTGCCTCTAACTTTCGTCACTATCACACACCGTGCGACCGAATGTAATGGCGTGTAGTGCGTTTGTTTTAGCGCGAATAAAAACATTCAGATACACAGCACGACATATTCGCACAGCGACAGTGATGGAAATAATTATAAGACCACGAGTGATTTTTTTTTGTGATTCTTATTTATTTTTGTGTACAGCATCTCTGATGAGAGTTGGTGATAATTTAATTGCAAAACGCTGCATAATTTTTAATTTAATTTTTTAAAAGTTAAATTATGCTTCCAGAGATAGAAAAGTTTTGATGAAAACATCAATGTTTTTTGTTTTAATTATCATCCTGTTATAAGTTTATTTCGGAGCCAATGATGTATTTGTAAGCGGCTCTTGTGATTAAAATACGTCTAATATGGCCAAGTGATAAAAATAAGTCTAAAACGGTCAAATCCGCTCTAGCAAAAAAAATCTGTCTCTAAGACTCAATAGAACTGTTCAAAACCCACGAACAATTGAAAAAATTAGGAAATAAATAATTCGTATTCTATGCAAACCCAGTGCGTTCTTCCCGAATTTCACAATTTTTTACCTTTGAAGTATAGATGAACCAGCCAGTTTTCAATCTTTCCCTATTTTTGAGCCAATTTTACAAAATTCTACACCAAAGTTTTTAATGTGTGGCTTAAGAAGACCACTAGTGTAAAAGAAGTTATTAATTTAATCAACTTTCCCCAGAATTTCTAACAACGTATGTTATGAATGATTTATTCAAATCAATTATATGATTGAAGGGAATGTACCAACATCCCTACATTTATTGCCACCAGTGTATTAGTGTCTGATATGCGTACATGGTTAGCAACTTAAAAAAACGCGGAAGGTGGGACACACATATGTAGGCAGTGGTGCAAATCACCCACCCCGGGTCCCGGCAAATGGCGGACGTTCGTTGGATGGTCGCCTCCACCAAGGTACCATTCGGCTACCCCCCTAGGCGTGTTGATTACACATTGCCCAAAGATGATTGATGAAGGCCTGGCAGGGATTTTCCACCCACCGGGCCCGGGACGGAGGGTGTTTTTTTTTCTCGCGCTGAATCTTAAATCACGCACACACGTACCGCACATTGCGCCATTATTGCGCTTGCAATGGGTTTGAAATATGACCACAATGAGCGATCCATGTAATTGTCTTTTCGACGCATTAACGGTCTTTCGGTGCTTTGTTTTGTGCCGGAGGAAGGATCCTTTTTTTTTGCTTTCTTCCCTTTTTTTGCAGGCCAGATCTGTCTACCTACACCGAACTGTCGATGTCGGTTGCATCGGTGAACCTTTCGTCGCTTACGTCTTACTCAGCGAGCGAAACGCATCCTTCCAGACTGAGTGATGACAAGGGTGTAGCCCGCAAACGTTGATCGATCGTCAGGCTTGACGGGCGCACTTAGCACCGGTTATCCAACCCCCACGCGTTAGCAAAATTAGTTAGCTATCACTGTAAACCCTGCCCAAAAAAAAAAAAAAGCAGTTCCGGTGCTAATGTATTCCTTGTTCTTTTTTGTTCGATTTTGTTTTTGGTGTTGCAATTGCGCATTGATCATGCACTGTTCGCAGCAACCTTTTATTACACTCAGCCCGCGTGTGTGTGTGTGTAAACTAACGCTCTGCTCAGCTGCGGAGTGTTGTCTATTATTAGGTGGCTTGCGCATTTTGCGTGTACGAAAGCAATTGCATCAGCACACTTCTCCGGCACGTAATGCAACGGATCCTTCAAGCGTTAGTGCCTGCCTGCCCGGTGCGCAACCGTTTCGACCGTACGATCATCGACGATATTGATCGGCGTGCTGCGTTTCACACCACGGCGTTACAACACACACGTACAGCGTGTACCAGCGGAATCTCGTTCTGCATACGGCCGATTGTTGTGACGATCGGCGAAAAAAAAAAAAGGAAACAACATGCCCGATACAACAATCAAGATCACACTGATCCCGCAATGGTTGGGTGCGATGTCAAACGGTCGCGGCGTAAACCTCGAGGGTCTGTCAGGGTCTCGGCGATGCCGACCGCTGAGCAAACATTCCAGTCACCCGATGGACAAGCTTACCATGAGACACACAGAGAGACACATGTACACACACACACACACACACACACACACACATCCTATGAAAATCTCACCGCCATAAATCAAACTTCCTCTGGTTGGGCCGCATCTGGACCGGTCCGGGGCGCTAGAAGATAGTTTTAATGCACCGTCCGCTTCCTCGATGCCTCGGTAGAGAAAACGGTCTAACACAGCACTCCACGCACTGCCCGAAGGTTCCGCAGCGGGGTTCAGCGAAGCACACCGGCTGCTGCATCGGAACCCGCACGGAATTGCGCAGCGTGCGGCAGCAGATTCAACAAGAACATGAATCAAGTCATCTCCGGCTCATAAAGCGTTCGGTGACGGGTCACCCGGTGGCTCGATTTGCAGTCAATAATTCCTTGTCCACGTCTTGCTCACTACAACTCCTTTCTTCCTCCACACTCACGTCCTCCTCCCACCCCCACCTCCCGCTCATCAAACCAGATATGATCACCTTCGTCTTCGTGTCACCTGCAGCAAGTGCCCTAGATTCCAATTCCAGCGTTCGACAGGCTGGTGCCGGACCCCACGGGGAAGGATGCCCGAAGCGAACCGTTCCCTAAACCATGGTGCCACGCGTGTTCAAGGGCCCGCCGGGTACGGGCTAACCCCGTACGTGGTCGGAAGCTTTTTTCTGTTGCTCCAGTTAGAGTTATAATTTCCAATCATAGTTTGATGAAATAATTGATTAATCATTATCATTAGCAGTAGCAGCAGCAGCACTGTACCGATGGTTGTCTGCCTGGCGAAGAGCGTGGTGCCATTTTTAATCGGTGCAAGGTGTTCTGATCGATTACGGGCCGATTGTGATGACGCTCGCTTCGTCTCACGGTGGACGGTTTTTCGGTACGCGTTGGTACGCGAGACCAAGAGCGACCGGACTAATTGACATGATCGTGCATGATTAATCAGTCGTACAAGCTTAAGAATTGAAACGGCGAATGATTAATTACCCCGTAGCCCCGTTCGGGCCGATGCAGGAAACGAAAAATGTTGAACAAACAAAATTAGCTTCTGTATTACTTTGCATCCATAATTGATACGTGTACCCGTGCCCGTACTTTCGTAGCGAGTTTCTGTTCTGTTTTGCAATGAATAGAACGCTAGAATAAATAAACGCTACACTATCCATTAGAACAAGCTGCAGCAGAAAATGTTCGCGATCAAGCTGCTTCAGATGGTTCGATGGCTGTTTTGCTATTTCCCTGGACGGGGCAAAAAGCTCCTAAAGAAAAGCTTACCCTAGAATGTGCAGCACGTTACATAAGTGCACGTTTTGTTGCGCTGGTTGCGTTTTGTTGCGCAACGCAATCCTTCCGTGTCGGCCGATGGGAAAGTGACATTTTAATCCGGCTCGGCTACACTCCACAAACATACATGGCGGAACATGATAAGATTTCACACCCGATGCTCATATCCATAAGCTCACCTTTTGCGCGTGCTATGTGCGCCGGGGGCTTTTCCTTCCATTTTCCCAAACTGCAAAAAAAAAAGCGAACACACATGCCTGCGATGCGATGGATGGATGCATTCTGCAAACTTACTACCAAAACATACCAGAACCTCAACCTGTGTTGGTGATGAAATCGCGAATTTGCATTTGAAAATCATTTGTCATCCTTTGCTGGCCCGGGGTGGCCCGGGGTGCATGCGCATGCCGTCGTAGGTGAATGTCAAAGTTGAGCCCCTATTCCAAATTCGTTCCAACCCGAACGCTGCACATTTCGTGCCGGTGTTTGGTGTTTTTCTTTAGATTTCTTTTTTTTCCAAACAGCGGTGTTTGTGTTGCATCGCTTCTTTTATTTCGCATACATGATGCAACACGTACGAGACGCGCATTGGCCACCCCGAGGGCGATTCGGGATGGCGCGTTTGGGCTGGCGAAAACAACGTGGGCCAAACTTGCGCCATTGCAATCGCCCAGATGGTTGACTGGATGGATCGATCGGTATGATCGGATAAGGGACAGTCGACAGCGATGCTGTCACCCCCCGAGGGCCGCTCCAGCCCGTCTGTGTGTGTGATTTCCCCTGGGGGTGAGGATTGCTTCTCCTTGCACGTCCCCGACCCAACAACAAAACTGCAGCGAGCTCATAAATAATATACGCTTAAAAAATTCTGAAGAATCTTCGATCTTCGGTTGATCGACAGTCGAATGCTAGAATGAGGTTCGGCGGAGTAGGCGAAAATAAAAAGCAACAGCAGCAATACAGTGGGAATCGCTGGGAACTCTTGGTTTGTTTTTTTATGTGCTACCAATAGGTCATACACGAAGTGGCAATGGATACAGGGGAAAAAAAGTAACAAACACCCCACACAAATGTATAATCGATAATCGCGATCATAATTATTATTCAATTATTGGTACGGAACATTCCGATTTGTGTGTGCGATGTTTTTGTTGTTGTTCTTTTTTCCTCTTCCTCTTCGTCTTGTCTTCTAGAAGAAACCCTCCCCCTCCCCCATTCCCCCCGCCCAACCCACTAGCTACCGGTCGTGCCGGTGTGGCATGTGAAAACTGCGGCGTACGATTGCCAATCAAGCATTCGCGGAGTGTTTTGTTTGCATTAGTTGGTCGACGTGATTGAAATAAGTTAAATACTCGCACGCATAGCGCGCACGGCTTTGCAGTGCATAATCGCACCGCCATCATCACCATCGCCATGCGTCGCATTTTCAGCCTGCTACGTTGCCGTCGATTGTCGCATCAACTTGGATGCACGAACGTTACTACGATCAGAACCTGGTGCAAAGGTTGGTGTGCTGGAGACGTTTCTTTGCACCTAAAGACCTTTCTCAATGGCCCTCAGGAATGTCTAAGGATCATTTCGATCGCTTCAGCTGTCGCATCGGATCGCAGGCAGAGCAGTGCATGTATACGAATCAATAGCCGATCGAACCGGCGGGGGAAACTATGCATATTCTAATGCGAGAACCATTTTAGTTGGGCAAATAATTTATTGAATCGCAATCGTGTTGATGAGATTTTTATGGTACGTGTACGAGTGCTGTACGATCCTTTATAAGACTCAGTTGTTTTTTTTTATATTATTATTTTTTATTCCTTTCTTATGGTAAGTTTAAGAAGGAAATTTTGTCTTTATTATCTTGACAAACCTGCAAAACAACTTGTTAAAAAAGTTTTTTTGAATAGATAAATTAAAAAGGTAATCAATTTCCTCTATGATATCATCGATTATTATGTTTTTTTTTGTTTTTCTTTTTGTATTCTATTTTTTATTCTTCTTCATTTACTTGTTCTTTTTAATTTTTAATCTTTATTTACATATTTTTTCACTTCTTCTATTACTTCTTTCTTTTGTTTGTTTGTTTCTTGTTCTAAATTTTGAATAACTATTTCTCTTAAACAATCATTGACTGATAATTAATAAGAGTTTTGAAAGTCGTAGTTTTTTAACATAAAAATATTGTTATATTTTCCCCGGATCTTGTCGATTATATGTAACATACTACTAAAAGGAAAATTATTTCAGTGTTTAATAAATATACAAACATAAATTACAATTTAGTATCAAACCAAACATAAACAGTTCAAATAAGTGTAAGACTGTATATAATCAGAGTCACAAAAAAAACACTTTATGCCACATTGTTTGTACAGCTTAAAGCAATTATCATGGAATGATACGATACCATATTGAATTTATAGTAGATAAATACGACATTACTATACAGCAGTAACAGGTGACATAAACTTTTATAGCACTTGACACTTGGCAATTTTCGCACCGCCAATTTCCATAACCGAGTGGCCATACCGAGAGACGCCGCTTCTAATACGTCGAGGGTCAATTCCCAGCATCACAGCCTGGGACAATGCTTCACCAAATGTGTACATCCGCACGGCCATTAGCGCTCGCGACAAGCTTTTAATAATTCCATAAATCGTACGCAACGGTGCTATCCAACCCTGTCACACTGTCGCAGGGTCACAGTGGTCGGATGGTGCAACACGAGCATCTCTTCGGGGCAAATGGCATCGGGAAACAGTATCGCCAACGCCAAACCAAGTGCAATTGCCCTTCGAGAATGGGCAAACATTGGCCCATTTAAAATTCTTGCCATGCGTTTACACGCCATGCTCGGTTGCAGTCGGGGCGAACAATCATGTTGATCATCGTACCGATCATCATCCGTACATCAAGCATAGCGTCACGTCGCACACCGATTCGCCAACCGGTTTCGTATCGATTGTTTTCCGAACCGAACCGAAGTCCCGAGTAAAAGTGACACGAGATTGCGAA